>JAMPIV010016240.1:52500-262583 GCA_024509875.1 Oreohelix idahoensis
TAAAAGTCACGCGCATCCTGCTGAAAAGGGGGTCGTTTTACGCCTGACTCACCATGAGTTACCGCACTGGGTGACACCAACCATAGTGACGCCACTGTGTAGACTGCTAACTCTATACCCCACAAGTGGTCCTGCAGTGGTGGTGTTTGTAGCAGTAGCGCCTCTTTTAGTCATAACTAGCCATAGAAATGGGGGTTCGCAGTAGCTAAGAGGTATGGCGTATGCCTGGAATTCTAGAGGTACCAGGTTCGAATCCCAGTAGAGAGAATATAATTTATGGAATTTTTTTTTAGAACCAGTGGTCCTTATGATGCCATACTCCCCCTGGTCTCATGGGTAGTGACATCAGATACCTAGCCTTCTCGGATAAGGGCGACAAAATAGGAGGTCCTATGTGCAAGTTGCACACGTAAAAAATAACTCGGCAGTTGGAAATTATACAGTGTAGGCCAAAAAGGCCGCTACTCTGGCTAAATTTAAAAATTAGAAACCTTCCCACCAAATATATTTATAGAATGTGTGATTCCTATATACACACATTGGCATTCTCGCCGGTGCTATTGAGTTCGTGCACTGTGCTGAGATCCTCCTTGTGTGATCTAAGGGAGGAAATCGGAGCAATTATGGAGTTGTCTGTGTGCAATGAAGATAGTCCTTAAAATCAAACCAAACCAAACAATAGGAATGCGCACCAGAGGTGATAGCCCTTGGCCGCTTTTTTCCCTGGTGTAGCTCTATGCGTGTTTTTTTCTCTTCTGCTTGTTCGAAGAGCTTCTTTTCACCCGAAATGAAGGAGCATCGCCACTTGACGTGATGGGCAGCTTCATCCTCCCAGGCTGCTAGATTTATGTCCAGTGCCATCTACTCTCTTTTGTACATATCTTTGAAGCTCAGCTATGGTCGCCCGGCCGTTCTTTTGCCATCTTCCAGTTGTCTGTAGAATATATGTTCTGGGAATACACAGGGCAAAGGGTTTTCAACGCCCACTGAAATTATTGAAAAGGAAAACAGCCATCCAATATTACTGAAATAAGCGTGGCATTACAACACCTTTCGTGCAGGAATGTAATCAAATTCTTGGAAACTTGCGTCAAATCCCTCCTTTTCAGAAAAATTTTAGCATATTTGTATATATTCTGGGAGATTTCGTAATCTCTTCGTTAAGGCTAGATCCAGAAACTGCTTGAGAAAGCTTCGTTAGATCTGTAATTTGTGGGCGGAAACATCAAAGAAAATATTAAATGTAACAGCTTTTGGAATAAAAGTATGCTTCGTCCGGGAACAAAGAAAGGAAAATGGAAATTCCGATTCTGTTTATGATGAGATGTCACGCAACAGAATGTGATAGAATTCGTTAGGACATATATAAAAGTTTTTTTTTAATAGCCACTTTGAGAATAATAGTTGAACAAAGTGTGGAATGGAATTCACCACTATTCATCGGATTTGTGGACTACGAAAAGACATTTGACAGTGTAGACAGAGAATCACTTTGGAAATATATGAGGCACTATGGAGTTCTCTGAAGATCATTAATTTAATAAAGAACACATATGAAGACATGACATGCAGAGTTCTTCATGAAGGACAGCTTACAGAACCTTTTGGGATAAGAACAGGAGTTCGACAGGGATGCCTCTTGTCCCCATTTATGTTCTTACTAGCAATAGACTGGGTTACGAGAACATCGACAACACACAACAGAAATGGAATCCAGTGGACTCTGGCTAAGCAGTTGGATGATCTGAATTTTGCTGATGACTTGGCTCTTCTGTCCCATAACCGTAATCAGATGCAGGACAAATTGAAAACACTCGATGAGAGGTCACAGAAAATGGGTCCGAAAATACACAGGGAAAAGACAAAAATAATGAGAATAAATGCAGGTAATTGTTACGGGCCTAGGGACCCAAGTATGTTCTGGGTGCTTCGATGACTTCTAGTATTTGAGGATGACCAAGTTATTATATGCGTATTCAGTTTATAGAGTCAAAGTCCCTCGGGTTCTTATCACTTTTGTAGGATTCCGTAATACTGTTCGTTGGTATCGATAATGTCTGCTTTAACCCTTGTGATACATTATGTGCTGAACATGTTTCATATTAAATATTCGACCCTTGACTGACCTGTATTAGTCTCTTGTCTTATTGATTATATTGGCAGTGTGAGATGCAGCGTGTTAAGACATTAATCATTACTGGTCATGATCAGTTGAATATTAACAGCATTTAACTCAACTCCGAATACGATAGTTGATAAGACCGTGATTTTGACGACTCAAAATATTTAATTAGTAATTTCATACCATGAGCAGACACCAACTACATGGGAACAAAAGTCACATCACATTCATGTACGATCTGTAAGAGTTCTCATTATTTCATAAACACATGTTCACAATCTCTATCTAGAGTTCTGGTTCAAGGTCAGTTCCTTTTAACGGCCAATGTCCTTTGGCATAAATTCAGAGGCTAACTAGACTTACTCCCGTCGCTAGTTTATACAATAGCCTTTTGCACTAGACTTAACTATCCTGCTAGTTCTGCAATACACTTATTCTGCTAGGCTTACGTCTACTGCTAGTCGTTTAATATCCGTTACACTAGGCTTACGCTTGCCGCTAGCTGTACAATATCCATCTATACTAGTCTTACACTATTGCTAGTACCGTAATGTTCCTTTGGCATACCACGCCAGGCTAATCTGCCATAATTATGCAAACTGCGTTATTCATACGACGACTTACGTTTGGTTCAAGAAATACACTGCTCAATTGGCTTCCCAGCCACACAATTAAAAAGTGGTTATACCACACAATATCAGTGGCAATGGCCACACTTCTGAAACACACTGCCGTTCGGGTCAAAACCCACAAGTCGAATGACCTTACAAAGACATACGCGTCATGCATAGTGATATGCATACTACGTCGTTAATATATATTCAATTGCGATGTTCCATGGTGCAGCAATCCGAGTGTGATCAAAACTCAAATGCATGCACACATGTAACAATCATCGACATCGGTCGCGGAGATATATCTCTATTCGTTTGAGGTGTTCCATGATACAGCCATTCGGATCGTGCACAAATCCAAATGTCTGTAAGCATGAAACAATCCTCAACATCATCCCCCTCACTTCCAAACGTGACACTTGTGGCACGGATGATAGTGATGGAGAAGACGCCCGTCTCCCGAACATATCAATATTAGCACTACCTAGTTATAACTATCATAATCATTAAGTAGACACATTAAATTTTATAACATTAATAATAGCACTTGTCAACATGGTGACTAAAGAGTTAATTCAATTTCTTCTCAGAGAAGTTGCGCGATAAAAGATCTGCCAAGTTATTGTCTGATCCAGCAATAGGCAGAATCGAAAATGAAAATTCTTGAATTAACAGGTACCATCGATGTATTCTAGCGTTACGCATTGTTCTAGCTGTTATGTAAGTAAGAGGACTATGGTCTGTCATAATGTAAAAGTGCGCGCCGATGAGATATCTTGACAGCTTCTCTAGGCACCAGACCATCGACAGGAGCTCACGTTCACCTGTCGCATACTTCTGTTCAGCCGGAGTCAGTTTCCTCGACACATAGAAACATGGATGGAGTGTTTCCTTGTAACATTGCAGCAAACAGCCACCCATGGAGTAACTCGAGGCATCTGATTGAAGTATGAATGGAATACGTATATTCGGTAATAACAAAATTGGTGCATTACTAAATAATTTCTTAATTGTTACCAAAGCGCTTTCGCAATCTTTGTCCCAACGTACCTTATTAGGACTACCTTTGGTCAACAGTGCGGACAAAGGTGTAGATAGTTGAGCGAAATGCGGGATGAACTTATGGTAATAGTTTATCAAGCCTAGAAGGCTTCTAACTTCTTTCTTAGTTGAAGGGGTAGAAATCTCTAGAATTCTTTACCCTCTGTGGATGGGAAGGAGCTATGATGCTGATTAGCTTCTGACCGGGTTGGTAGGAAAGTCCACAGACACCCCAGCTTTACAGTGCCAAAGGGCTTTGTCCCATGGCCGCTGGTTATGTCATCATCATCATCATCATCTAGAATTCTTTTGACTGTATTGTCGTCAGGATACAGTTTGTGGTTACCTATGCGGTGACCAAGAAAAGAAATTTCCTGACAACCTATTTGGACCTTTGAAGGTCGCACAGTCAAACCATGCATACGTAACGTATGTAGAAAAGAAGTTAAACCATCAATATGGTCTTCCCACGAGTCATGAAATAGGCAGATGTCATCGATGTACGTGATGACATCTTTACGATCGTCAAGAAGGCGGCGCATCATGCGCACAAACGTCGCTGGCGCATTCACTAACCCAAAACACATATAATTCCATTGGTAGAGCCCAAATGGAGTTGTGAAAGCTGTGTAAGGTTTGGCATTTTCGGCAAGACGAATTTGCCAGTAGCCTTTAGAGAGATCTAGTTTGCTAAAGAAAGTAGCATTAGATAATTCTGACAAAAGATCATCTAAAAGAGGCATAGGCTCACCGTCTGTGATTGTAATTTTGTTCAATCGCCTAAAATCAATACAAATACGTAAAGAATCATCCTTCGTTTTAACTATCACCATTGGGAATGCATATGGTGATTCCGAAGGAGATATCACACCTAAACGTATCATCTCTTTTAACTCTTTCTCTACCCTATCCTTGTGGTGTAAAGATATAGGATAGGGTCTAAGTTTGATAGGTTTATAATCAGTAAGAGTAATATCATGAGATATAAGCGATGTCTGACCTGGAAGGTCGGTGAGAACATCATTGAAAGAAATAAGAATATCCCGAACTTGATCTTGTTGTGACGAAGATAGTGAAGAAGAAATAGTCACGTCTTTCCAAGATTCCGATGATTGCAAAGAAGGTAGTTGGAATTGTAAAGGGATAGACGAAGTGGTATCTTCTTCATGAACAACTGCAAAAGAAGCAGTATGATGTGAAGAATCATCAATAGAGTTAATAACAGGAATTAATTCCTGTGGTCTTTCAACTGCTAATTTGAGCATGTTGACATGGAAGGTTTTGATTTTACCTCTAACGTTTACCGAGTAGTCAACATCTGTGACTTGTTTGATAACATCAAATGGACCTTGCCATGATATCAGTAATTTGTTATCGTTATGAGGTAGTAACAACCAAACTTTTTCCCCTGGTTTGAAGGATCTTAATATTCTCTTTTGATTATGTAATAATCTTGATCGTTGAGTGGCTGATTTTATACTCTGGGATGCATAAGTGCACGCATCGATGATTCGTTGTCGGAGATCAATAACTAACTCGTAGCTGTTTCGAGTGGCTGTATCAATTGATGCTCCAATCAACAAATCCTTGAGTATCATCATTGGTCCGCGAGGATTCGAACCATAAACCAATTCGAACGGAGACCATCCCGTGCTTTCGTGAGGCACTTCACGAAAAGCGAACAGAGCCGCCGGCAGAAGCCTGTCCCATTCACGAGGGCATTCCTCGGTTATCTTAGATAACATCTGTTTTAGAGTGCTATTGTAGCGCTCGCACACACCGTTTGATTGGGGCCTATACGCACTACAAAACGAGTGGTGAACAGATAACATGGATTCTAAATCCCTCATGATGTTGGAAGTAAATTGTGATCCTTGATCTGACAATATATCCTCCGGAAAACCGATTCGACAAAATATCGAAAATAATGCATCAGACACGGATGCAGTTGTGATGGTTTTCAACGGTATGGCTTCTGGCCAACGCGTGCAAAGATCTACGCAAGTTAAAATATAACGAAATCCATTATTTGAAACAATTGATAACGGACCCACTATATCTACTGCAATCTTTTTGAAAGGTCTTTCAGGCACGTCTGTAATCTGTAAGGGTGCCGTATGGAACCTGCCCTTACGTGCTATACCTTGGCATGTTGTACATGATTTGCAGTATAACTTTGTATCTTTATTAACCCCAGGCCAATAAAATTGTGACGTAACACGAAACAATGTTCTTTTGATCCCCATATGCCCTGCCATAGGGGAGTCATGACCTGTTTGTAGGACCAATGGTCTGTATTCTTTAGGTACTATCACTTGATGTATAATTGTTTTGCCATCATCATAATATCTAGTGAGTATTGATTTCTTTATCTTGAACCATTGTTTAGCCCCTCTTGTGTATTTAATCGTTTTTTGTTCTGCTCGGCTAAACAATCCTTGTAAAGTTGGGTCACTCTTCTGTTTTTCTGCAAAAACAGAAGGTGTAACAGTGCCAACTTGAGACATAATTGTATCTATTATAGGAAGAGGTGGTGTAGCCATGTCCGTAGCTAACTGTTGTGCTCTCGTTACAACAGCATTTGCCACCTGTGGGTGAGATTCAACCCACATTGCAATCTCCTCAGGAGTGCAATCTTTAACTCCTGGTATGTTTCCTATTATAATTTCAGTTATGGGTGCTCTCAAGCCGCAGGCATAGACAGTGCCTGTGTAAAAAGGAGTATCAATGTATACTCGTGCCACAGGGAAAGTTTCTATATTCCCACCAAATGTGACACACTTAACTGATTTGCCTGTAAAAGCAGAGGGCTCGATAAGCGAGTGCTTTATGCCTATCGTTGAGGACCCAGTGTCACGCAAAACTCTCACTACCTTACCATCCAATATTCCGGGATGAAATGTAAGATAACCGACATTTACACATGCCGACATTGTAGGCATACAATGACCACAATCAAGTGTAATTGTAGACTTTAATCTGTTTTTCGACTGACACTCATAACATGTATCATTCATTACCATACATGCGTTCGCATGATCATTATCATCATTACCTTTCCTTTTTGACACTGCAATTATTTGCATGTCTGTGTTTATTTTTGTCTCTCGACGGAGATCTGGCATTACCTTTGTTATTATTGACTGACTTTTTATTGCTATAATAAAAATCAGTAGAGTCATCCTTCCTGGCATCTCTACCATAAGATGATCTCTGTTTATAGTATCCTTTTTGATGTGAACCATCATAATCCCTGCCTCTGTGATACCCACGATCATGAGGTGAATATCCTCTATAACCTCGTCGATATGAATTCGAAGGAGAGCGATGACGACGGAAGTTATAAAAACCTCTGTCGGATTGATAATAATCTGAACGACAACGTCCATCAAAGCTCTTCGATCGAGGTCTGTGATCATGTTGTGCCGCGCACACAGGCATAGGATCTCGAATAGTCGATCTATGAAGATCTTTATTCTGATGTGCGGTCTGATACTGTCTTCCGAGTTTTTCATACTCATCGATAGAATTAGGATGTCTTTCTTGTAAAAATGCTTCTAATTCAGTGCTGCATGCGGATAAAACTTTATCTCGCAGCATGAGATCTATAACACCTTCATATGTTTTATTTATACCAGATAGATCAATCCATCTGCTAAGGAAATGTTTAATAGATGCAATGAATTCACCAAAATCTGCATCCTTGCTTGGCTTAGCCGCATGAAAACGATCTCTGAATCCAGACTCAGTTAACTGGAAACGTCTTAGTAATACTTCTTTTACGACATCGAAATCGCTTCTGCTCTTTTCATCAAGACTCATGAAACATTTAAGTGAGTCACCAGTCAAAAAATCAAGTAAAAGACTGCTCCATCTTTCCTTGGGTATGTTCAGAGCTGTGACCTTGATGATGAATCTAGATATGAAAGAGTCAACACAATCGCGAGTTTGGTCAAAATGTGGTATTTTTAACTTAGGATAGAAAATATTATTACCAGCCGCAGTCTTAGTCTGTTCAGACTGCACTTTAGCTAATTCTAAAGCTTTTTCTTTTTCTGCATGAAGTTTTAAAGCTTCCATTTCCATGGCATTTTTATGCGCTTGATCCAGTTGCATAAGTTCCATTCTCCTTAATTCCATTTCTTTATCTCGTTGTGCCATTCTTTCCTTCTCTAATGCCATTTTTTCCTTGTCGAATTCTCT
The DNA here is from genome assembly GCA_024509875.1 of Oreohelix idahoensis. NCBI lineage: Eukaryota > Metazoa > Mollusca > Gastropoda > Stylommatophora > Oreohelicidae > Oreohelix > Oreohelix idahoensis. Next base: position 60,481 of record JAMPIV010016240.1, read on the forward strand.
GTCTTTCTCTTGTTGAGCTAATTCTTTTTCTTTCAATTCCCTCTCTTGGGTTAATTCAAACCTCCTAAGTTCATCAGCTCGTTTCGTCGCTTCGCGCTGTTCCATTCTTTCCAGACGCGATAAATATTCATCATATTTCGTATCTGCAAAACTTTGTAGTTCCGCTCCTGATTTTCCATACCTTTTTCCAATATCAATGAATTCCTGTAGTGTAGACATGATAATAGGTTTCTGAGTACCTTCAATAGTCTATAATATATACCAGGCTTATAGAACTCACTATAATATGTACATGAGTATATTAATCAATTCATGTCAATGTCATCCAATGTTATGCACCAACTAATGACAAAGAAGAGTCTGTGAAAGAAGCATTTTATACTAAACTACAGGAAATTATGGATAAAGTAAAAAGAAGAGACATCACAATTTTGATGGGTGACATGAATGCAAAGATAGGTACAGTCAATACCGGATTTGAAGAAGTCATGGGAAAACATGGGCTAGGAGTAATGAATGAAAATGGAGAACTATTCGCAAACTTCTGTGCTTCAAATCAACTGGCTATAGGAGGAAGCATGTTTCCACATAAGAGAATACACAAGGCAACATGGATATCACCAGACCACAGAAAATCAGATCGATCATATATGCATAAAGAAGAAGTTTAGATCATCATTGCAGGATGTAAAGGTATATAGAGGAGCAGATGTGGCATCAGATCACCATCTTCTGATAGCCAAAGTAAAAATGAAACTCAAGAGATATGCAACAATGCAAAATTATAGACAACAGTTTAATGTAGGACAGCTAAGAAATCAAGAAACAAGAGACAAATTTGCGGTCACAGTATCCAACAAATTCCAAGTGCTCCAACAGTTGGAAGATGTAGAGAATACAGAAGACTATTGGCAGCAGGTCAAAACGGTATGGAAGGAGACATGTGAAGAAATACTGGGGAAAAGGGAAAGACAACAAAAAGCATGGATAACAACAGAAACCATCAATAAGATAAAAGATAGAAAAAACAAGAAAGCAGAGTTAAACACAAGCAAAACCAGAAGTTCCAAAGCCAAGGCTCAAGAAGTGTACACAGAAGCAAACAAAGAAGTAAAAAGAAGTATCAAAAGAGACAAGAGGAAGTATATTGAGGAGTTGGCAAGAGAGGCAGAAGATGCTGCAGCCAAAGGAAATATGAGAGAACTGTATAGCAGCACAAAGAAGCTAACAGGGAAATACAAGCAAACAAGTTGCCTCATAAAAGATAAGAATGGGAAACTGCTCAGCAATATACAAGAGCAAATGAAGAGGTGGACAGAATATTTTGGGGACCTTCTCAATAGACCAGCTCCACAAAACCCGCCGGACATCCAGCCAGCAGAAGAAGAGCTACAAATTAACGGTGAAAGACCAACGAAGGAAGAAATAAAGAAAGCCATAAAGCTTCTAAGAGATGGAAAAGCGTCTGGACCTGATGGCATTCCAGCAGAGGCCATCAAAGCAGATATCGACACGGCTACAGAGATGTTATATAAATTACTTGGTAAAGTCTGGGAAAAAGAAGAGATACCAGCAGAATGGAAGGAAGGATATCTGGTTAAGTTGCCTAAGAAGGGAAATTTACAAGAGTGCACAAATTATAGAGGAATAATGTTACTATCAGTGCCAGGAAAAGTATTAAACAGGATTATCCTTGAGAGATTAAAAGAGTCCATAGACAAGAAATTGAGAGATGAACAAGCAGGTTTTCGACAAAACAGATCATGTACAGACCAGATAGCCACTTTGAGAATAATAGTTGAACAAAGTCTGGAATGGAATTCACCACTATACATCGGATTTGTGGACTACGAAAAAGCATTTGACAGTGTGGACAGAGAATCACTTTGGAAATTGATGAGGCATTATGGAGTTCCCCTGAAGATCATTAATTTAATAAAGAAAACCTATGAAGACATGACATGCAGAGTTCTTCATGAAGGACAGCTTACAGAACCATTTGGGATAAGAACAGGAGTGCGACAGGGATGCCTCTTGTCTCCATTTCTTTTCTTGCTGGCAATAGATTGGGTTATGAGATCATCGACAACACACAACAGAAATGGAATCCAGTGGACTCTGACTAAGCAGTTGGATGATCTGGATTTTGCTGATGACTTGGCTCTCCTGTCCCATAACCGTAATCAGATGCAGGACAAATTGAAAACACTCGATGAGAGGTCACAGCAATTGGGTCTGAAAATACACAGGGAAAAGACAAAAATAATGCGAATAAATGCAGGTAATGAAAACAGGGTTGAACTTGAAGAAACACCAATACAAGATGTAGAATCATACACATATCTTGGCAGTAATATAGACAAAGTTGGAGGGACAGACAGCGATATCAAAATAAGAATACAAAAGGCAAGAGGAGCTTTCATTGCATTGGGAAATATATGGAGATCAAGAGAAATAGGATCCAACACGAAAATAAGAATCTTCAACTCAAATGTGAAGTCAGTCCTATTGTATGGCTCAGAGACATGGAGAACAACAAAGACAACAACCAAAAAGCTACAGACTTTCATAAATGGGTGCTTGCGTAGAATAGAGGGATTAAAATGGTATGACAAGGTTACCAATGGGGAACTGATGACAAGAACTGGACAAGTGCCAGTGGAACAAGAGATGAGAAGAAGACGATGGCGATGGATAGGACACACACTGAGGAAGCCTGTTGATAGCATTACAAGGCAGTCCTTGTTCTGGAACCCCCAGGGCAAGAGAGGCAGAGGAAGACCAAGAAGTACATGGAGAAGAGAGTTGGAAACAGAGGTGAAAATGATGAGGAGAACATGGAAAGAACTTGAGATGATGGCACGTGACAGGAGGACTTGGCATGTGTTTGTTGAAGGCCTATGCTCCTTTGGGAGTGGAGGGTTATGAATGAATGAATATTAATCAATACAAACAAGTTCGGAGAACATGTGACAAAGACAGTGAAAACAATCAAATGAGTTACAATGAAATGATTTTTCAGTTATACGACAACACTTTACACTTATAAAGTAAATAAAGGAGACTTATACTCAGTAATCAGTAAAAGAAAGAAAAGAATTTACATCACAAAAATATAACAAGACAAGTCGTCTTAAACGAACGTGTAGACAAAGAAGTTTTAGATCACACACGACAACAATTGTCAACAGTACTGAAATTAGGTTACGTAAATAAAGAGGACGTAATTCACTTGACGAAACTGCTAAGTACACAAAATATGGTTATATTGCGAACTGAGGAAACATTTATATCCTGACTCGAAAGAAAAAAATATAATCAGTCAGATCCTCAGTCAGCGAATATAAGCATGCAAATCTAATAGAAGTTAACATTCACTGAAGTTTTCCTGGGAAAATTCCAGTCAATGTTAAACACGACGAATATACGAATATACGAATAAACATGAATGGGGAACACAGATGATAGTAAAAAGTAAGTAAAGTGATGATGGACTGTAGACCAAAGCTAATGCAAGGACAATATGATAATGTTCAAGCGCCCAAGTAAAATCAAGAACTTATCTGTTTAGCTGTCCCTCTGAGAAATACATGAGTGCATGTAATTCTAATCCAAGTTCCGAACCGTGTCCTCAACAGCTGTAGTCCATTGATTGAAGACCTTGACCTTCGCAGTAGGGTAACCGTTTGAAAGTATTGCTTCGGTCTTCGAACGTAGTTTCTTCAATCGATCTGCGTCGCAGCTTCAGGTGAATTTGCTGAAGAAATACCTTCTTCACTGGTTCAGGTTCTCGAGTAGAAGATTACTGTTCTACCTGCGTGAATCAGTCTCTTGTGGTGGAAGAAAAATTCGGATTCTCTCAGGCAATGTTGTCTGCTAGCGGTGACGGCATCGATGTAGTGACGTAACTTTCTGTCCTGCGCATTTCAGTTGCCAGTTAGGCTTGAATGAATGATTTTGCCTTCAAAACGTTCATCATCAGTTTAACTTTCTTCGATACTTGAAGGGGGGAATCCAGTATTCACGAAATCCAGACACTTTCTGACACCAGTATGTTACGGGCCTCGGGACCCCAGTATGTTCTGGGTGCTTCGATTACTTCTAGTATTTGAGGATGACCAAGTTATTATATGCGTATTCAGTTTATAGAGTCAAAGTCCCTCGGGTTCTTATCACTTTTGTAGGATTCCGTAATACTGTTCGTTGGTATCGATAATGTCTGCTTTAACCCTTGTGATACATTATGTGCTGAACATGTTTCATATTAAATATTCGACCCTTGACTGACCTGTATTAGTCTCTTGTCTTATTGATTATATTGGCAGTGTGAGATGCAGCGTGTTAAGACATTAATCATTACTGGTCATGATCAGTTAAATATTAACAGCATTTAACTCAACTCCGAATACGATAGTTGATAAGACCGTGATTTTGACGACTCAAAATATTTAATTAGTAATTTCATACCATGAGCAGACACCAACTACATGGGAACAAAAGTCACATCACATTCATGTACGATCTGTAAGAGTTCTCATTATTTCATAAACACATGTTCACAATCTCTATCTAGAGTTCTGGTTCAAGGTCAGTTCCTTTTAACGGCCAATGTCCTTTGGCATAAATTCAGAGGCTAACTAGACTTACTCCCGTCGCTAGTTTATACAATAGCCTTTTGCACTAGACTTAACTATCCTGCTAGTTCTGCAATACACTTATTCTGCTAGGCTTACGTCTACTGCTAGTCGTTTAATATCCGTTACACTAGGCTTACGCTTGCCGCTAGCTGTACAATATCCATCTATACTAGTCTTACACTATTGCTAGTACCGAAAAGTTCCTTTGGCATACCACGCCAGGCTAATCTGCCATAATTATGCAAACTGCGTTATTCATACGACGACTTACGTTTGGTTCAAGAAATACACTGCTCAATTGGCTTCCCAGCCACACAATTAAAAAGTGGTTATACCACACAATATCAGTGGCAATGGCCACACTTCTGAAACACACTGCCGTTCGGGTCAAAACCCACAAGTCGAATGACCTTACAAAGACATACGCGTCATGCATAGTGATATGCATACTACGTCGTTAATATATATTCAATTGCGATGTTCCATGGTGCAGCAATCCGAGTGTGATCAAAACTCAAATGCATGCACACATGCAACAATCATCGACATCGGTCGCGGAGATATATCTCTATTCGTTTGAGGTGTTCCATGATACAGCCATTCGGATCGTGCACAAATCCAAATGTCTGTAAGCATGAAACAATCCTCAACATCAATGATAACAGGGTTGAACTTGAAGAAACACTAATACACGATGTAGAATCGTACACATATCTTGGCAGTAATATAGACAAAGTTGGAGGGACAGACAGCGATATCAAAATAAGAATACGAAAAGCAAGAGGAGCTTTCATTGCATTGGGAAATATATGGAGATCAAGAGAAATCGGATCCAATACGAAAATAAGAATCTTCAACTCAAATGTGAAGTCAGTCCTATTGTATGGCTCTGAGACATGGAGAATAACAAAGACAACAACCAAAAAGCTACAGACTTTCATAAATTGGTGCTTGCGTAGAATAGAGGGATTAAAATGGTATGACAAGTTTACCTACGTGGAACTGAGGACAAGAACTAGACAAGTGCCAGTGGAACAAGAGATGGGAAGAAGACGATGGCCATGGATAGGACACACACCAAGGAAGCCTGTTGATAGCATTACAAGGCAGTCCTTGTTCTGGAACCCCCAGGGCAAGAGAGGCAGAGGTAGACCAAGAAGCACATGGAGAAGAGAGCTGGAAACAGAGGTGAAAATGATGAGGAGAACGTGGAAAGAACTTGGGATGATGGCACGTGACAGGTAGACTTGGCATGTGTTTGTTGAAGGCCTATGATCCTTTGGGAGTGGAGGGTTATGAATGAATATATAAAAGTTCCCCTTAGAGGACAAAGCTTAACTAAAATGTTATGAAACAAAAATACTTCAAATTATTATGTTATGTCAACGAAATCTCCGCTAGAAAATTGAAGTTGAGGAAACATGAATAAATCAAGAAATGCAAAAATTTCTGAATTACCTTCTTGAAGATTGTTAGCTGAATAAACAGGCAATTCACTCGTGTGTTACCGGTGTCCGACATGGGAGCAAAGAATAGCAACAATATACCCCAACAGGCACTGTCTTAAAATTTGACTAAGGAGGGTTGGGCATTTGGTTGGTTGCTTCATTCTGTAAAAAAATTTTACCGTATAAACTTCGGCAAACAATATGGATATGTCAAATACAGAATATAAGTCAATTCAGCCGTCCAAGACAGAAGATCCTCTGGATACAAAAAAGCAAGAGGAGCTTTCATTGCATTAGGAAACATATGTAGATCAAGACAACTCACGTCCACCACAAAAATAAGAATCTTCAACTCAAATATCTGGGACCTCAAGACGCAGCAATAGAGACCGCAGTCAGTGACTCATAGCTTGACTGCCTGCGTCAGGACCAGCGAACCAGAGCTGGTCAAGACCGTGCTCCACCTCCACGTGGTGGTCCTGGAAACAGTCTGCAGCAGTGCAGGCTGGCTGAGCGAGTACGGATCGCAATGGGAAGGCAAACCCGGTCCTAAAAAATGCCGTGCAGAAGTCGGATGTGTCGACCGAAAGGTGCAGATATTACAGCTACGTTGGAAACAGACACAACGCAACCACCGTCCTTTTCAGGGCGAACGAGGAAGAAGGAAGAAGAAGAAACTCAAATATCTAGTCAGTTTTATTGCATGGCTCTGAAACTTGGACACACAAAAACATCAATAACAACCAGAAAGCAACAGACATTCATAAATGGGTGCTTTCGTAGAAAAAAGATTGAAATGGTATGACAAGGTCACCCATGTTGAACTGATAACAAGAACCATATATGTGCCAGTGGAACAAGAAATGAGAAGAAGACGCTTGCGATGGATAGGACACGCAAAACAAGAAAGTTGTTAACAGCTTTACAAGGCAGCTATTCTTCTGAAATTTCCACGGAAAGAGAGGCAGTGGTAGACCAAAAAACGCACCAAAAAAGAAGAGAACCGAAGACAAGAGAACATGACGAGGAAAACATGGGAAGACATGGGAAGAACTGGAGCAGATCGCACGTGGCAGGAGGACTTAACATGTGTTTGTTGAACGCCTGTGCTCCTTGGAAAACTAAGGGGTGTTGATTGATTGATTGAAACAGGTAGTCATCATTTATGCTGAAGGAACCAAAAATGAAAATACTGTCTGGTAAAAACGCAAACAGGTAATGAATGCATCGTACTGGGTCAGCACAAAGAACATTGCTAAAGTTACGGCCACAAGGCCGTTGTCGGGAACAAAGTAATGATAACAGAAAAGAATATAAGAACTAAATTAAACACGTGAAAATAAATAAAAAGGTTACGACCCGCAACAGTCACTTGCAGATGCCGCTCTCGTAAATCCCAGGATGAACGCTATTGATACTACAAAATCCTATATTTCTTACATAGCTCTCGCTTTCTTTCCTTTCCATGACGAAGTCCCTATGGCTGCAACGTTGGATATTTTTTTTGTCTTTTGTCCTAGTAAGGCGAATCACCTTTTTCGATTTAAAAAAAAAAAATTCAAATTCATCCACTTATTTTATTTTTATTTTTTTAATATAAATGATGAAAATATACCGTTCTACCTCTGATGGGTTATAATTAGGATAAATATATATATATATATTGTTTTCAGTTCCAAATAATATGAACAACTGCCGATATGGGAAAGTGGCATGACACTTGTTAAATCATTGTAAATAGGGCAAATCACAATTACCAATTATGCATGTATGTTTAAAAAAACAAACAAACTTAACAAACAAAAACGAGATAAAACCGAACAAAATCAAGCAGAAACTTCAAACAAGAATAATATCAAGGGGGAGGGGTGTAAAGGCCTGGTGGTTCCAGTTATATAAGTGACTTTAACAGATATTTGTCTTTCACATGTCAAAAGGCATATGGATTGTAAGAACAGCATCAGACCTTCACATTCCCACTTACTATATATTAACCTTTGTTCGTGTTAAATATTGTTTGACTATATTACGCAGTTCTCTAGGTCTGTCTATTCTTAACACTTCTTCTATTTGATGCCTGCAGGAAAATTTGATGCCTACAATTAATCTAATATTGGTATTCTCATTTGTTCACGCCTCTTACATTTTAACAAGAAATGTTCAATATTATTGTCTTGAAGACATCCTTTACAGTAAGGTTCTTCTATTCTGAAATAGCCTTTTCTCAGCTGTTGTCTAAGAAGTTTCTTGTTACTGGGAATTTTCAATTCCCTAGATATCTGATATTTTCTTGTTGGAGCCTTGAATATCTTATATGCATGCCTTCTTTTCAGATTTTTATCCCACTCTGCTTTCCATTCATCTGTTATTAAATCTTTAAATAAGCTCTTAATCTCTGATTTACTCATCCCTACATTTATTAGATATTTATCAATTCTACCTTTCTTGGCTTCTTTATCTGCCTTTTCATTTCCCTCTATGCCAACATGTAAAGGTATCCAAGCAATTAAGACTGAACATCCTCTTGAATATAAGTGTGTAGAAGCCAGAAATATCTCCTCTGTTATATCAGGTCTACTACATTCTCGCAAGTTTCTAAGTGCTTGAATTGTTAAAAGAGAGTCAGTTAAAATTGTTAGTTTCTTGGGAGAGTTATTAGAGAATATTTCTAGTGCTTTTAGTATCGTCGCCATCTTTGCAGTAAAAATTGGATGTATTTTCCGTGATACTATACTTTTTTGCCATTTTCCATATTGGAATGTATATTCCTATCCTCAATTTGCCATTCATCCACTCTACACCACCTCTTAATCAAGAACTGCTTACTCGGAGCAACCAAGAGGACATGCACACCATCTAGCTGGAAGACGCTGGAGTTGGATTGACCACGTCCTCAGAAGAGACCATGATCACAAGAACAGCTCTGCTATGGACCCCTGAAAGAAAGCGAAAGAGAGGCTGACCAAAAACAACTTGGCGGAGAACTGTGGAGGCCGAGATGTAAAGAATGAACAAGAGCTGGGGCAATGCACGAAGGATGGCCACCGACCGAGCAAAGCGGAAGCAGTTTGTTGCTACCCTACAAAACGCCACCAGGCATGATGGCCACTGACTGCTTTGACAGTCGGCGGCTAAGGATAAATGAAGAAGAAGATACCACGGCTTAATGCAGTCTCCCTTATCTTTCTCATCCTACTAAGCGGTTAGAGCGCTTTCATGTCACGGCAAAGTTATCAGGTTCCGGAACCAAAATATTGGCAGCATCAGGCTCTTCTTCTTTGATCCTTAGCCGCCGACCGTCAAAGCAGTCAGTGGCCGTTACGCCTGATGGCTTCTTGTAGGGCAACAACAAATTGATTCCACTTTACTCGGTCGACGGCCATCCTTTGTACAGTGCCCCAACTCTGGTTTATTCTTTGCATCTCAGCCTCCACAGTCATCTGTCAAGTTGTTTTTGGTCGGCCTCTCTTTCGTTTTCCTTCAGGGGTCCATAGCATAGCTGTTCTTGTGATGGCATCGGGGTCTCTTCTGAGGACATGGCCAACCCAGCTCCAGCGTCTGCCAGCTATGATGGTGTGCATGTCCTCTTGCTTGCTCCGAGTAAGCAGATCTTGGTTGGTGATGGTATTCGGCCAAAAGATTCGGAGAATTTTTCTTAGGAATGTTGTGTGAAAAGAGGACAATTTCGACATTTCCTTCTCTGTAACTCTCCAGCTCTCCGCGCCATAGAGAAGCATAGAAAGCACACAGCTCTGATATAATCCTAATTTTGTGCTTGTGCTGTACTGAGAGGACTTCCAGATGTTGTTTAGACTAAAAAAGGCTGTTCTTGCTTTGTTCATTCTGTTGTTGATGTCTTTGCTTGCTCCGCCGTCTGGTGTTACTATGTATCCTACGTATGTGAAGGCATCTGTCTGTTGCAGTTGCTGATTCCTTACTGATATGGGCTCAGGCTTGCTCACATTGAGCGTCATGACCTCTGTCTTCTTTAGGTTGATGTTCAAGCCCACCTGCTGGCTATACTTATTAAGTCTATCCGTTTTTTCCTGGATGTGTTGATGTGAATGTGCTTGAAGTGCAATGTCATCTGCATATTCCAGATCTTCCAATGTAGAAAATGTAGTCCATCTTATTCCTCTTGGATTGCCCTCTGTTGTCTGGCGCATCACCCTGTCTATGACTGTTAAAAATAGAGTGGTTGATAAGGGGCATCCCTGTCGTACTCCTGTCTTCACTTCAAAGGTTAGGTGGCTCTGCCCAATGCTACACGTAAAGTTGGCATAAAGGCTTTTTATGATTGACACAATGCAGCTTGGAATTCCATAAGCCCTCAGTATTTTCCATAAACTGTCCCTATGTATACTGTCAAAAGCCTTTTCAAAATCAACGAAATTAATAGATAGCTGTCTTTACCATTCTGAGCACTGCTCTATAATGTTCCTGAGGGTAAATATATGATCTACACATCTTCTGTTCTTTCTAAATGCTGCTTGTTCTTTCCTCAGTTCGTGGTTTACTGCTTTTGAGATTCTCTGTATAATTATCATTCCTAGTATTTTGCTGGGAACTGAGCGAAGAGTTATTCCTCTCCAGTTATTGCACTCTGCAAGATCTCCCTTCTTGGGCAATTTGACAATTATTCCTTTTATCCACTCTGTTGGTGTTGTCCCTGTTTTCCAGACTTGTGCAAATAGTGGTTCTAATAGTTCTGCTGCTAGCTCAGGGTCGGTCTTAAATAGCTCTGCATTTAAGTTATCATGACCAGGAGCTTTTCCATTCTTTAACCCTTTGATTGCTGTGATGATTTCTTCTTTTCGTGGGATGTCTGTATTAACATCTAGATCGTTTTCAGCCTCAGGAACATTCAATTGTGTCTCTGGTGGTTCCTTATTCAGAGTTTCTCTGAAATGCTCTGCCCATCTTGTTTCCTGTCCCTCTACTGTCGTGATGAGATTTCCGTGCTTATCTCTTAATAATATTGTAATATTGTTTGCACCTCGTTTTCCACTGATGATTTTAGTTATTTTGTATACTGTGCTTTGTTCATTTCTCAGTGCTGCCTCTTCTGCCTGTCTTGCAAGGTCATCCAGAAATGTCCTTTTGTTAGCACGGGTTTGACGTTTAACTTCCTTGTCCAGCTGACTGAACTGTTCACTATATATTGCCTTTAACCTGGGAGACTCAGGTTCTGTTTTCTTTCTTTTCATTTCCTTTCTCTTCGCTATGGTGTTTAGCGTATCTGGAGTTATCCAGTCTTGGCTCTTTCTTTCCTGGAATCCCAAGCATGACTTGCTGCTTTCCTTGTATACTGTTGAGATGGTGTTGAATCTCTGGTCAACATCATCGGTCTCTGTTCTTTCCTGGCTTTTGATAATCTCATATTTTCTCTTTACGTCGACCACGAAAGCTTTTCTGGTGAGGGGATGCTTCAGTTTCGTGATGTTGTATCTTTTCTGTTTGACTGCAACTGGTCCAGCAGCTCTGAGCTTCACTTTCAGTCTTGCTACTACTAGGTGATGATCACTTCCCACATCTGCGCCTCTTTTTACTTTCACGTCTTGTAGTGCATGTCTCCATCTGCCATTGATCATTATGTGATCTATCTGGTTTCTGTATCGTCCGTTTCGTGATTCCCATGTTAACTTGTGTACTTCCTTGTGTGGAAAAAGTGTTCCTCCAATGACCAGGTTGTTAATACTGCAGAAGCTTATTAATTTGTTCCCATTCTCATTTGCTGTTCCACTGCCGCAGCATCAGGCTCTACCCATCTATAAATGGGTACCTGCTCTGTTCTTCAGTAAGGGAAGGCAATAGACAGCGACGAAGGGAATTGGTTATCCCACCTCATAAAAAAGCTATATTTAATATGGCAGTCTCAAACACTTCACGACACTACGACAGTACCTGCTATGGCACAACCTTTTCCCTTTTCAATTAAGATATTAATACTCGTCCTCACACAGTTGGAAGCTGCTATTGCGCCCCCCCCCCCCCAGCATTGCAAGAAGCTTGCTTCAAAGCTTACCCCCCCCCCCCCCCACTTTTATTTCGTGCTATTGCAGCTGTGGTTTCCGTAGCTATCTGTGTTACGTGACAAAGTAACCCAGCCCCTACCACCAACTCTTCATTTTTCCTTGTCGCTCCTAACGTTGCAGCGTGGAATTAGCACTGTAGTGTTTGTTTTTAGAGAGCCTACACTAACTCTTTCGTCCCTCAAGGAACATGAAGTAAATATTGCAGCAATGTCTCCAGGTGGCTTTCACCAAGCAAGTGCATGCTACTTACCGCAGTGATTTTTGTGGCAATTAGTTTTGCATGATGGTTGCCAGGACGTCAAAACTTCGTACTGAAATAGCTTTTTAACTGCAACAACTTTAATATACGCTCCGCACAATTTCATAACGTCCTCCCTTTACTTTAAAAAACACTAATGCAAACAAAATTACAAGATTCCCGAAACAATTATTGTGTGGTTAACTCTTCTGGAGAAAGACGCTCGCTGGGCAGTCGGAACAACCCTTTCAAGAGCTCATTACAGATTATTTCCTAGTGATAACTCAATATTGGCAAAGCATCGTGAGGTGGGTTCATGTCCTGGGTAAGCCACTCATGTCTGTTGTTTTTCTGTTGTCTAGTGTTCTACTTCTTTATTTCTTACGGGTGCCTGAGAACATACCTTTGTGTTTGTCTGATATTTATTTATTGTGAGGTTGGGATGCCACCGAACAAAATCACCCCTTGTGGAGAAGTAAATTATCAGTGGTTACCATATAACATGACTACGTAGAATCATAGTGTATCACGAAAAGCGAGCCATAAAAAAAAAAAACAACTAAATCAGTTATTACAGCTGCAGTTCTTAATACGTCTGCTAGTTATTAAAAAGGTAAACATTAGTCGCATTGCAGATACAGCTGCAGGGAAGTGAAGTGTTAGAGACTTCACCTTACTACTGTCCATTATTTTCAGATAGGAGTGACCAATGCCTCTTCTAGCTGCCTTTTGCTTTCCTTAACACAGGAGCAGAGTCAGGTACCCATTTACAGCTGGTTAAACTGGTGCATGATGTTACCAGGTTTCGATCGCCGACCCGGTAACTTTATCGCGAGATGAAAGTGCTCTACCGCTGAGCCAGTTATGGCTTCGACTTTTACGGGACGTGAAAGTCATCTTGAAACAAACTCATATTTTAATGTTGTAAATAACAGGAGTCGCCATTTGCAGTAAACGGGCATAACCATTTAAAGACAAGAAGTGTTTATTTTGTGCCGAAAAACAGCGAAGCTTAGGTCGCTATTCAGAAGAAACTTGTTTACAACAAACATGTTGAGTTTTTTGCGAGCACTTGAAAGATGCATCACACAATGAAGCGAGAGAGAAACTGGGACAACTAAACTAGTGACAACATTCCAATAAAAAAAGCCACCAACTCCAGACGTCCCCACCAATTTCCTCTTAACATAGGGAACTTACTTACGTCATTCAGTGAATTATGACAACTGAAACCTGTTGTCATTAACCGAATTTCCCCGTAAATTCCAAATGCGTTTTGTAATCCATTATTGTACTCTTGTCTTAAATTACTTCCTCATTTATTGTTTCGTTATTATTTGCCCCATATTTTTAAGCGGAAAAAGAAAACTGTTGACCAACACCACAAACCCTCTTCCCACCTTTTTTTCCACCGCCTACTCACACGGAGAGCGTCGATCGACAGAGTGGGTAGAGAGCGTGCTTCTCGAGGAAAAGTTACCGGGTTTGTAACCTGGTTGCGTCACGGTGCAGTCTACCTAGATGCAACAGTGGTACCAGTTCTCTTTTCTTGAGTTAGGGAAGGCAAAGGCAGAAAGAAAGAGAACCATTCCCCCCCCCCCCCCCAACCCCTCATAAAGCTGAGACCTAATCTGTAGAAGTCTCTAACACTTCAATCCGCCTTGGCAGTAACTGCTATGGGAATGTGTGTTATGTAAATTAGTAGGTACTTATATAACTTAGGTGTACAGGAACCGCTGAACCTGTCTTATGCTGTAGCACGGTTAAATAGTAATCCGATCAAGTATATTCGGTTAGGACAGCTGTTATACATGCTGTCTCGTTCACTGTAGATATTAGAATGCCTAGAGCAGGAGTCAGCAACCCAGGGGCATTTGGGATCTACTTTAGTAACATTGACCTTTCTGAAGATCTACTCTCTCTCTCTCTCTCTCTCTCTCTCTCTCTCTGATTGTATGTGAAAGAATGGGGCGACCCCTCTTGATCTCTGTTTCACTCCGGTGGCATCGGTACATTTGTGGTACTGATTTATATTGCGTGCTTTCAATTGTCGTACTTTCTTTCGTTCTTTCTATATTATGTAGCAGATAGTTTATATTTTAAGTATTCTTTCACTACTTTCAGTATATTATCTGACACTCCTTGCGGATGATAAACACCTCACATTTGCAAGGAGAGGTAGAGATAATATTACGAGATGCAGGTTTGTAAAATTCCCTTGTATCAAGCTTGGCCGCTACGGATTAACACGTACATCCCTCAGCGATATCTGCCATAATCATCGATAAGACGGGTGCACGCATCACTAAAGCTTGGAATACGGGGAGACAACTGATGGACAGACACAAATAAGAGATTACGTTCTGATTAAATAATGAATTGTTACTTTTGGAACAAGTTGTCATATGAGGTTAACGACATGTTCACGAGTCTGTACGCAAGGCTTCACGTGTCTTATTGCCATATATGGTAATACGTGACCTTTTGCTTTACGCACACCTTATTTCACGTAGAATATTTTGAAAGTACCAGACCTAAACTTGCCTGTTTTAAAATGATTGGAGCGTTTATTTAACTCCATCCCCAACAGATGCGTGGAAGACCGGGAATATAACCTGACACGTTTCAGAGTTATTCCACTGTGAAGATTGCTTGCCAAGATACTAGACCTTGCTAAAGTTGAGCCTAAAATTTAGAATTCCTTCTTAACATACCGGACACCTTTTATTGGAGAATTTTGGACGGAGTTTCATAGCTCAGGAAATCTCTTTCATATTAAATAAGGAAACCGGGACTGAGGAAACTGAAGGACCACTGTAAACGGTGGTTTGGTTTTAGCAGGGTAAAAGAGTGTAGAGAAATGGTTTAGGAAATATGAATGGGTGTAGATATAGACTATTTGTCTTAGTTGAAGGGAGATAAAATGAGTGAAGGGATGCTTTGAGAAAAGGGAGGAAACTCCACATATTTCGGTTGGTAGATTAAAGTGTTAGATTTGGGTTTAGCAGATGTAGTGGGTTATCAGTTATGGTTTAGTAAATTAGCATGTATGATTTTGGTAGTAAGCTTTTAAAGAAGAGGGTATGGTATTCAGTTAAAAACAGCAAAGGGAGATAATGTAGGAATGGGTCCCTTGCGGATTTTAAGTGAGTTGAGAAAAAAAAAGTATGTACGGGAAAGTCGAGATGCGTGAACACGGTTTAGGGAGGGGGGGGGAACGAAGATAGGTTAGAACGGGAATTGGAGAGTTGATATTGAGACGCGCTAGGCGTAGCAAGAGAAAAGGGTTTTCTCCCAAGTGTTAAAGTTAGATTTTGTAAAACGCGCTCAGCGTAAGATTTGTGTGAAAAAAAAACATACTCAGCGTAGGTGATCAGCAACATGTGCTGTGAATAAAAGAGAGATAGAGAAACGCTCAGTACATTACTGATCAAAAATTTGTGTACGGCAGTATTTTGTGGTGATAGTATTTATTCTGAGGACAAGATAGATGTAAAGGAAAAGGTGTATTTCGAATGAGAACAAACCAAGGTATGTTGAACATTTTTGATCTATCAGTAGTATGTGTAGCTCAGCAGACCAGGTCTGAGCAGAGAAGAATAATAGACGAAATCTTGGCAAAATGACAGCCCTGGCGGTAAGGCCAGTTTTCTCTCAGTGAGATATACCAAGAGACATATGAAAAGAAAAAAAAAACATAGAAAAAAAAAACGGTCAGCACGGAAGAGAGAAAAGAAGTTTCTACCTGAAGAATTAAAAGACATTGTGATAGCTGAAATAAGCAAGTAGTAAGAAGACAAGAAATTGCAGTTTTGAATATTGAATACTTTTGTTGCTGAAGAAGCTGTTGTTATGAAAGACTGCTAACCTTGTTAATAAAGTTCGACCTTTGACATCTTCACTGCTATTACTCAAGTGAATTCGTTTGAATCAACAGAGAGTATTAGAAAATATTTTTGTCAGTCTGAGAGAAGGAAGTTTGTCACATTTACCTTACTAGATACTATCTACTGAAAGGGCAGTGGTCCGAACCTTCTAATACGATCCACGGCCACACCACACACGAAGTGAGAGAGGGAATTTATTAAATTAACGACGCCACAGACGCGTGTAAGAGGCCTATTCAAGTCTCCTTTATTCATCTGAGCCAAAAAGTATGTGAGCCAGGATTGGCGTAAATCGTCATTTTACATTCTATTTTTTCATTACCAACATGTGAACTAACATATATAGGTATTTTGCCATGTGAATTTTAATATGTGAAAATCGCTCGTGGATGTCCAAGTCATTTGAGGCTGGCAACCTCAGCGTATAGAATTAAGATTCATGAACTACCACTGCACGGACTGGGGATTGCTTTATTGCTAGTTTCTCAATTAGAACTAAAAGCAGAAAGCTATTCAATTTAAATGTAAAGAAAGTTTATCCCCAGGGATTAAATTTAATTCTCATCGAGGGTAAATTCTGAGATAAATGAGATGGTAGAAAAAAAGAGGAGGGCACACGTATGTGTCGAGAAACGCAATATTGAGTAGAGCGTTTCGTTTCTATTTTTATCATAGTTATTGGTGGTACCAGCACAAAGTACTATCTCTGGAACCAAGTGAAGGTAGAAGTGGACTGACGTTGTGCGAGACGCCACCATAAGATGGTCTTAAAGACAGACGCAGGACCAGCTTGGCCGTTACTCTTTGACGTTCTGGGAACGTGCGGCGCCTTTAACCTTGACAAGCGACGAGTGAGAGCAGTGTATACAGAACCCATCAGCGGGAGCAGAAACTACTATTGGCAGCTAAGTGAAAAATGTGCGCTTCCAAAGTGACTTTTTTCCATCATTTATACTATAAATCAATGATAAAACTTTTCTTCTAAACTATTCAATTTATTTTTGCAACTGTTAAAACCTAAAGTGATTATTAAATTTTGCTATTTGTAATGTTACAAATTTAACTTCGATTTAATCATTTTAAAGTTACTGCATGTTTGTCCCAGTCAATTTACTATACACACACTAAACAGAGCTAAACCAGAATAATAAGAATTCCACTGAGTAAATCAGAGGTGGGGGGCTTGAACGAGCTGAAATTAATAAGTGCTTAATTCCTTCACAAAAGTTGTCGGCAGATTCTAGAATTAACGTGCTTAGCCAAAGCAGAATTGTTTTCGCTTATCTGAATATCTTGTGAAGACTCCCTTTGTAATAGAAGTGTCATTACCCTTCTATCTACATCTCTGCCAAGAGTAATCTTGTGCGAAATTAGACACCCTTGAAGCCCATATTAGAGACTAATGAGTTTTGGCCATTGTTGGACCACTACTGCAAAGCAGGGGGAGGCAATACCGTCACTCTCTCGCTCTCTCCCCCCCCTCTCTCTCTCTCTCTCTATGTGTGTGTGTGTGTGTGTGTGTGTGTGTGTGTGTGTGTGTGTTTTCTGTGATTTTAAGCGGAAGCGGGGCAAAGAGAAGAAGATTAACCGTACAGAGAAAAGTTGGGTTCCTATCTCATGCAGTTCACGAATATATATTATGTAGCCAGCTCGAGTTTCCATTGGGAATGCGGGAAAAATACATTTGATCCCGGGGACACCGCGATTTTAAAATGCCGGCGAAAGAGGTCTAGTCAGAAATTTCCGTAGTTTAAAAAGTCTCTTTTTTTCTTTTGGCTATTTTTTTATTTATTTTGTGCTCGCAGTCGACTAAAGATTTATCAAATCATTCACAGGGGTCTACCCGTAGATCCGGATCGACTGGTGTCGACCCGTGGCCTTAGAGTAAGTTTAATCCATGAAAAACTGGAATGGTGAAGCAGATTCATTAGTGCATGCTTTTAAAAAAAGTATCAACATCCGGGGTAGTGAAGTTTTCCGTGACAAATATAAATGAGCCATACGGATTATTTACACGGACACGTTCTGGATAAAAACACTACACAACCTTTTCCTTACACACATGGCATCTATATCTCTATCTGATAGTAAAGACATCACATTTTCTATTATATTCTGTATTTCCCGTAGCAAAGACTATGCAATGAGAACAACAAAAGCTGTGACATGTAACCCATGAACAACAAGCACAATTCCAACTACTGCAGTGGAAACATGGAATTATAAATGCAATATGAATCAGAAACAATTAACACACAAGAAAGAAGAAAGACACATATTTACTTTTCAGCAGTTTCGTACTTATCGAAAACGTTGGTTTTTTTTTTTTTATATTCCCTTATGTACTGATTGTCTTAGTGGTAACGTCCTATAAGCAAAACATTTCCAGCCAAACCTGCCTTCTCATGGCGCGTTCGGGTTTGGGAACTAAATTGTGCGCCTATTAAAATAACACTCATTTCTTCACAAAATTATTTATTTGCGCGCGTTTATTTTTTTTTCTTTTGTGACCGTGCAGCTATTTGTGCGCAGGTCGCGGCATCAAATAGTATCATGTTATCGGGCTGTGTTTACTGCATCAATGAAAGAATGTGTGTATGTCCGTCAGCTGATCGGGTCAGTTCAGTTATTGGTTGCGCGCAGGTAAATATTTTTAAGAGCGCTAACTCTTGTACGTATCTTGGTTCAAGTCGTTACAGGCCTGTCCGCCTGAGATGGAAATTCTTGACCTTCTTTTATTCTTCCTTCCCAGAGTTCGTTCGTACCCTTTATATGTTTTAGTGAAAAGCAATCTCGTATAATGGTTATGTCGAAGTATCCAACTGTAATATTCTAACGAAAACTCAGCAATGTAGAAAAATAAAATATAGTTTATTAACGTGATTTGGAACAGCAATGTCATTGGCACAATAGTGAAATACTTATGTCTTTCTTACACAAAGTAGTGAGTATCCAAAAATGAAAATGTAAATCCACAGGAATAATATATCTAATAAAGTAAAATACAAACTTGTCTACTTAAAAATACTTGCCTAACTTGAACAGAACTTGTCAAGTTAAAAACAACTTGTCTTGATAATCTCAAAGACGAAGTTCTGTAAAAAATCCTCTCGCCTAACGAATCATAAAATCTGTACAAGCCCTGTCAATCGCCCACGTCTCTTCTTTATATACAGCCCACTCTTTTTTCTCGCCAATTTTCCAACGATGCTTTATCTTTCACACGATACCAAACATCTACATTTGCACATGCTTTTCTCAGCTTTTCGACTTTTGCACACGACTCTCACTCTAGCAACAGAAAAAACCCAGATTAGCAACTTCTTCCAAAACTTTCCATTCAATAAACATTCATTTACTATTTTGTAGTTCTGGGACAGCTTCTCTCGAAGCCGTGAACTTTTCATGATACTGCATTTTGTTCACAAATGTCTTAACTGCTTTTAACGTTGTTATTTCTCATTTTATGTGGTTTTTAACACGTATTAATTGTAGTGTTTGCCAATCGGTCACACAAGTCCTGGGGCCACAAAAATGTATCTCACGGTGAGACATTTTCGTCCTATCAACTAAAAAAATCAAGTCCCTAACATACATACTGGGGCAAAATATGAAATGGGGGCATATATTTATGAAGCAATTGGCAACGGATAATTGTTGAGAAAAATTTATGTTACTGGTATAAGTCATTGACTGGGGGCATATACTTATGAGCCAAAATGAGAAAAAAAAATTACAAGGTCTCAGTATACATGTCAGCCAACAAATTTTCAAAAAATAGAAATTTTTCAAGATGTCAGTATACATGTGAGCCAAAAAAAAATTTTTTTTTTCAAGATCTCAGTATACCTGTAAGCTAAATTAAAAATGTATTACAAGATCTCAGTATACATGTGAGCCGAAAAAAAAGGGAACAATTTATTATTTCGTAAAACGAGGGATCTAGTAGATTCATATTGCGTAAAACGGGGGAAACAAACAGGTTGTTTATACACTATGTCATTAAACAGTATGGGATATGGATAGCAATGTGCAATACGCAATGTAAATTGTTCATGTATTATTACAATACTTATGTAATATTTACCTTACACGCTAGTAATAATACATAAAAACATGGAGTTATGATATGAAATATACATACTTAATGTTAAACTTATTGAACTTTTTTTTAATTTAAAGTCAACACATATAAGGTTTGGTCATGCCAAACAAAACTCGAGTGTTAATCAACACCCAGGACAATAAGTGAATCCTATCTTAATATTTATATCTGAATGGTAACTGACCATAGCTGTTTACCTGTGACCATGACTTTCGCTAGTGTGAACGGGAGCGGTGAAAGGTCACACTGGATATTTGAACTCTCATTGATGGCACAGTGTGGCGTAAACTGAAGGAGAGGGAGGGGTGGTGGGGGTTAATAGTACAATGAAATAGCTGGGGGGAGTAGAGAAAGTAGTTCCTGTTTTGGATGGATGAATGAACGCGAGGCGTGGGAGAAAGGTAAGGAAAAAAAAGAAGAACTCGCATGGGGAAATCGACACGGGCGGAAGATAAAGGTGGTGAAAACGAAGATTGGATTTGACATAGCGAAAAATAGCGAGGTGCTGTTAAGGTCACGTGTGGACAGTTTGCGCGTAGGGAAAAGGGAGTAGAGGTGTGGGTTAACATTTTATATACGCATTAGAGCTTAAATAATTTGTACTGGACGAGTACAACATCTGTGTGTCTCAACACAGTAGTTTGTTTTTTTAAAAAAGGACATGATACACGGTACATAGTTATTTATGCGATATTCATGAAATTCAACCAATTTATAACAAGTAATCATAAAATTGATCCATAGCATATGTCTAGTTTCAGCCACTCCTGAACAGACCAGTAGAAAAATGTGTTACAAAATGCTCTGAGTATCGTTCACCATTTGTGATGCTCCGGCTAATCACATGGGTAATAATGTTTTGGTTTTCCGCCAAAGTCTTTATATTATGACATACTGTCATCATTGTGGTCAGGTGCAGTGCCAACAAAAACTGTAGCGCATTGCCTACAAACGGCAAAATCGCCCGTTTTGGTTGATGTGCTTGTCTTAAGATCAAACAATGTCTTCTTTAACCTTTGATATTCTGCCTTAGTGGCAATTAGTACATGCATGTGTTTGGTTAAGTTTATAATGTACAACAATACATATATTTGTAAGTCCAAACAAAATGTAATTTAAATCTTCTAATACAAATATAATGGTTTGAATACTGTAACTGTGCATGTTGAATAGAGTTGCGCCTCTGCAGCTTTTTCTCTTCACTGGCGATTATGACTGCCGCCGATAGCATCAACTGGACGGCATAGAAGGTGGCTTGCATCATCAGAAAAAACATTTTAGAACAACCAGCAAGAGCACGCCGGTCGACTCCAAAATAGCATTGCCTTTCCTAGGCAGTTCTATCGCACCCGGACAAGGACAATGAAACCATTTAGGGTAACCCAGCCAGATCAAACTGGATTAACTCTAAAATATAGCATAGTCTCTCCTGGACAATTCTGTTATGGCACTCGAACAAAAAAAAAATAAAACCATTTAGCGTAACCCAGCCAGAGCAAACTGGATTAACTCTAAAATATAGCATAGTCTCTCCTGGACAAATCTGCTATGACACTCGGACAAAAAAATGAAACCATTGAGCATAGCCTAACCTAGAGCAACTTGGCCATCTCTAATATAGCTTCTCTCCTAGACATCTTCTCAGTGTCTACAGCAGTGACGGTTGATGTAGTGTTTCAGGTAGGGTGTTGCGAAGCTGATGCATTGTGCTGTGCGATGGTTTGTCGCTTAGTTGAACGTTTCCTGTACAGAGCGTCTGTCGTAGACAATCTTCTATCGTGTTTCTTCTCAGTGTCTACAGTAGTGACGGTTGATGTAGTGTTACAGGTAGGGTGTTGAGAAGTTGATGCACTGTGCTGTGCGATGTTTTTTGGTTTTGTTCGCCGTTTCGTGTACAGCTTTGCACGAACATGCTCCTGCAGAAGGCGTATAACCTTTGTCAATGGTACCGAGTTGTCTGATGAAGTTGAGTAAGGTCGTTTCGAGGCGAACCGAAAGGATGTATCCATATTATCGTCGGTATGCTCGTTATCATCATCGTTATCACTTTGGTGTTCTTCAGTATCAAGGTCTGAATCATCGCGTTGTGTGGAAGTAGGAACGGGAGCATTTCGTTCCGTTAATGAGGCAGGTGATAATTCTGTATCGGAAGGTTGTGGTGTATCTATATGGGTGTCGGAATCTTGTACAGTCTGTTGTATTTTAGGAGGAATGTTGTCTTCGCTACTTGTAGGCGGATTTAAGTGGTAACAGCTAGTACCGGGTTTCGGTTGAATTGAAGTACAGAACGTCTGTACTTTCTCTGCATTTAAGGATGTGTTGCTATCTCTGGACAACGATTGGTAATTATCTGCTTGAACTCGAAGATTTCGTGCTTGAATTCTCTCACGTAGCTCCTGTGGAGGGATGTCATCTTCACTCGTAGATGCGTCGCGACATCTACGTAGTCTGTCGATAGCATCGTGCGGGGGGTGAAGAGAGGGGTTTGAGTGTTCATCGTCGCAATGTGACACATCAGATGTAGAGGATGATGTGGGGGGACAAAGGAAGGTGGTTTTGTGAATCGGTCTGGTGTTAGTGAGGATAGGCTGGGAAACAGGACGATGATTATCTTTCTTGATTTGTGAAATGTGGGCTTTCGTCCTGATCTGTCTTTCTTCGTGCCACAGGATACAATTTGTTGGTGTAGTCTGTTCTAAGATTTTGAAATCATCGATCCATTTGTCGTCAAATTTAGAATGTCGAACGTGTTTTTTGTAGTATACTAGATATCCTATGTGAAACTGTTCCAGTTTTGTGTTTTTGTCGTGTGTACGCTGTTTCTTCCGGAAAGCTTTTTCTGCATTTTTGTTCGCAATTTGATGTGCTGCATGCTTTTGTTGTAGGATGACAGCTATTGGGTCCTCTCCCATATATCTGCATTGTGGTTGGAGAAGGTTGTCCACCGGGAATACCGGCTGTACATTCATTGTCCAACCATTCTCGGTTGTTAACTGACACTTCCCGCTGTTGATGTTAGTTATGTGCAATGTCTTTCCTTTCTTGATTTGACTAACAAAATCTCTTACAGCTATCCGTTGATGTCTTCTATGTAAACTACTCCAATCTGCTCGTGTTTGGACAGTGTCTCTTTCCCATTTAGGTTTGTATGGTTGAAAATCATTTTGCTGTTGCTGTTGCTGGACATTTATTAAGTGTTGTTGTTGGCGCTGTTGCTGGATATTAATCAAATGTTGTTGCTGGTCAAGCCGCTGTTGCAACGCTTGTGGATCCATGATAGTGATTAATAGTGATTAGGCCTGTCTGCTATCACTAAAAAAAGGTGGCTGTTCGCTCGCCAGAATGAGTATGCTTTCACAAACGAAAAAAGGGCTGGTCACGGCGCCAATTAGTATAGTGTGACCGTGCAGCTATTTGTGCGCAGGTCGCGGCATCAAATAGTATCGTGTTACCGGGCTGTGTTTACTGCATCAATGAAAGAATGTGTGTGTGTCCGTCAGCTGATCGGGTCAGTTCAGTTAATGGTTGCGCGCAGGTAAATATTTTTAAGAGCGCTAACTCTTGTACGAATCTTGGTTCAAGTCGTTACAGGCCTGTCCGCCTGAGATGGAAATTCTTGACCTTCTTTTATTCTTCCTTCCCAGAGTTCGTTCGTACCCTTTTTATGTTTTAGTGAAAAGCAATCTCGTATAATGGTTATGTCAAAGTATCCAACTGTAATATTCCAACGAAAACTCAGCAATGTAAAAAATAAAATATAGTTTATTAACGTGATTTGGAACAGCAATGTCATTGGCACAATAGTGAAATACTTATGTCTTTCTTACACAAAGTAGTGAGTATCCAAAAATGAAAATGTAAATCCACAGGAATAATATATCTAATAGAGTAAAATACAAACTTGTCTACTTAAAAATACTTGCCTAACCTGAACAGAACTTGTCAAGTTAAAAACAACTTGTCTTGATAATCTCAAAGACGAAGTTCTGTAAAAAATCCTCTCGCCTAACGAATCCTAAAATCTGTACAAGCCCTGTCAATCGCCCACGTCTCTTCTTTATATACAGCCCACTCTTTTTTCTCGCCAATTTTCCAACGATGCTTTATCTTTCACACGATACCAAACATCTACATTTGCACATGCTTTTCTCAGCTTTTCGACTTTTGCACACGACTCTCACTCTAGCAACAGAAAAAACCCAGATTAGCAACTTCTTCCAAAACTTTCCATTCAATAAACATTCATTTACTATTTTGTAGTTCTGGGACAGCTTCTCTCGAAGCCGTGAACTTTTCATGATACTGTATTTTGTTCACAAATGTCTTAACTGCTTTTAAAGTTGTTATTTCTCATTTTATGTGGTTTTTAACACGTATTAATTGTAGTGTTTGCCAATCGGTCACACAAGTCCTGGGGCCACAAAAATGTATCCAACGGTGAGACATTTTCGTCCTATCAACTAAAAAAAATCAAGTCCCTAACATACATACTGGGGCAAAATATGAAATGGGGGCATATATTTATGAAGCAATTGGCAATGGACAATTGTTGAGAAAAATTTATGTTACTGGTATAAGTCATTGACTGGGGGCATATACTTATGAGCCAAAATGAGAAAAAAAAATTACAAGGTCTCAGTATACATGTCAGCCAACAAATTTTCAAAAAATAGAAATTTTTCAAGATGTCAGTATACATGTGAGCCAAAAAAAAATTTTTTTTTTTCAAGATCTCAGTATACCTGTAAGCTAAATTAAAAATGTATTACAAGATCTCAGTATACATGTGAGCCGAAAAAAAAGGGAACAATTTATTATTTCGTAAAACGAGGGATCTAGTAGATTCATATTGCGTAAAACGGGGGAAACAAACAGGTTGTTTATACACTATGTCATTAAACAGTATGGGATATGGATAGCAATGTGCAATACGCAATGTAAATTGTTCATGTATTATTACAATACTTATGTAATATTTACCTTACACGCTAGTAATAATACATAAAAACATGGAGTTATGATATGAAATATACATACTTAATGTTAAACTTATTGAACTTTTTTTTAATTTAAAGTCAACACATATAAGGTTTGGTCATGCCAAACAAAACTCGAGTGTTAATCAACACCCAGGACAATAAGTGAATCCTATCTTAATATTTATATCTGAATGGTAACTGACCATAGCTGTTTACCTGTGACCATGACTTTCGCTAGTGTGAACGGGAGCGGTGAAAGGTCACACTGGATATTTGAACTCTCATTGATGGCACAGTGTGGCGTAAACTGAAGGAGAGGGAGGGGTGGTGGGGGTTAATAGTACAATGAAATAGCTGGGGGGAGTAGAGAAAGTAGTTCCTGTTTTGGATGGATGAATGAACGCGAGGCGTGGGAGAAAGGTAAGGAAAAAAAAGAAGAACTCGCATGGGGAAATCGACACGGGCGGAAGATAAAGGTGGTGAAAACGAAGATTGGATTTGACATAGCGAAAAATAGCGAGGTGCTGTTAAGGTCACGTGTGGACAGTTTGCGCGTAGGGAAAAGGGAGTAGAGGTGTGGGTTAACATTTTATATACGCATTAGAGCTTAAATAATTTGTACTGGACGAGTACAACATCTGTGTGTCTCAACACAGTAATTTGTTTTTTTAAAAAGGACATGATACATGGTACATAGTTATTTATGCGATATTCATGAAATTCAACCAATTTATAACAAGTAATCATAAAATTGATCCATAGCATATGTCTAGTTTCAGCCACTCCTGAACAGACCAGTAGAAAAATGTGTTACAAAATGCTCTGAGTATCGTTCACCATTTGTGATGCTCCGGCTAATCACATGGGTAATAATGTTTTGGTTTTCCGCCAAAGTCTTTATATTATGACATACTGTCATCATTGTGGTCAGGTGCAGTGCCAACAAAAACTGTAGCGCATTGCCTACAAACGGCAAAATCGCCCGTTTTGGTTGATGTGCTTGTCTTAAGATCAAACAATGTCTTCTTTAACCTTTGATATTCTGCCTTAGTGGCAATTAGTACATGCATGTGTTTGGTTAAGTTTATAATGTACAACAATACACATATTTGTAAGTCCAAACAAAATGTAATTTAAATCTTCTAATACAAATATAATGGTTTGAATACTGTAACTGTGCATGTTGAATAGAGTTGCGCCTCTGCAGCTTTTTCTCTTCACTGGCGATTATGACTGCCGCCGATAGCATCAACTGGACGGCATAGAAGGTGGCTTGCATCATCAGAAAAAACATTTTAGAACAACCAGCAAGAGCACGCCGGTCGACTCCAAAATAGCATTGCCTTTCCTAGGCAGTTCTATCGCACCCGGACAAGGACAATGAAACCATTTAGGGTAACCCAGCCAGATCAAACTGGATTAACTCTAAAATATAGCATAGTCTCTCCTGGACAATTCTGCTATGGCACTCGAACAAAAAAAAATGAAACCATTTAGCGTAACCCAGCCAGAGCAAACTGGATTAACTCTAAAATATAGCATAGTCTCTCTTGGACAAATCTGCTATGACACTCGGACAAAAAAATGAAACCATTCATCATCTCAACCCATAACCCGTCATGGGTCGTAGGGGTGCCATGGTGGAAGCATCAGCAGACAGGGTCCTCCACTGCTCTCTATTCTCAGCAATGCGTACAAGTGTGGAGAAACCGTGTCCTGCCCATTCTTTGATGTTATCAGCCCAGGATTTTCTTTGCCTTCCTCTTCTCCGTTTACCTTCGACTGTTCCCTGGAGGATCGTTTTCGAAAGGGAGTCATGACGAGTTACATGCCCAAACCAGGCAAGCTTTCGACGTTTCACTATTGACAAAAGTGGTTCTTGATGGCCTGCATAGGTGTTTATCTTCTCTCTAACATAGACATTTGTTTTGTGCTCTTTATAGCAAATGCGCAAAATTCTTCTGTAACATTTATGCTCGAAAGCCTGAATCCTTCGCTCCGTATCTGCAGTGAGTGTCCAGCCCTCACACCCATACAAGAGAATAGATAATACAAGTGATTTGTATAATTTGATCTTCACAGGAAAACTGATGTTACTTTTCCAGATCACATTCAACCTTGTCATGGCAGCTGAGGCCATCTCAAGTCTTGTCTTGATTTCTTTATTTGATCTTCCATCACTACATATAGTGGACCCGAGATATTTAAAGGTGTTAACTTCTTCTAACGTTTGCCCATTTAACGTAATGTTGGTCGGAACATGTTTCTTATGGCTATTCACCAATATCTTGCTTTTTTCTATATTAATTTCCATCCCATATGTTCTTGTTACTTTCTCCAGTCTAGAGGTAAGGTCTTGAAGTTCTGATTCTGTTCCAGCTATCAGATCAATATCATCAGCAAAACGTAGATTACACAGAGGTCGGCCTCCAATCAATATGGTTGATTTATAATCGTAGAGAGCCTCCTGCATAATATGTTCTAGATAAATGTTAAAGAGCACTGGTGACAGGATACATCCCTGGCGAACTCCTACAGTTGTTTTGAAAAATTCTCCAATGTCATTGCTTGCAAAAACAGCACTGCTTGCGTCCTTGTATAGTGCTTCAATGATATCTATGATGTTGGTATCAAAATTGAATTTTCTCATTATTTGCCATAAACCTTCATGCCAGACTCGATCGAAGGCTTTTGTGAAATCGATGAAGTTATGGTATAAATCATGTTGATGCTGGAGATGTTTTTCGATCAGTAATCTAATATTGAAGATTTGTTCTGAGGTACTTCTTTTTGGTCTAAAGCCAGCCTGTTCCTCTAACAAGATTTCTTCTGATTTCTGTTTTATTCTGTTCAAAAGTATCCTTAACATCACCTTACTTGGATGACTAATAAGGCTAATGGTTCTGTAGTTCTTGCACATTTTTAGATTTCCTTTCTTTCGAAGCGGTATTACTAATGACTGCGTCCATTCTTTTGGCCATTTTTTTGTACTCCATATCTTCTGGCAAATTGTTGTCATGATTTTTACTATATCTGGTCCTCCATATTTCAAGAGCTCTGCTGGTATATTATCCACACCCGGTGACTTCCCTCCTTTCATCGAACATATAGCCTCTTCCACTTCTTCCCGTAGTATTGCTGCATTTCCGAGTTCTCTGTTTTCGCACTTAATGTTGTTTAATATGCCTAAGTCAGTGTCAAGTTTACAGTTATATAATTCTTTACAATATTCTGTCCACCTTCTCATTACAGCTGTTTTTTCATTGAGCAGAGCCCCATTGCTATCTTCTATGACAGTTACCCTGGGCTGTTGGGGTTTTGATAGTCTTCTTAATGTGTCAAAAACTGCCTTGCTGTTACCTTTTATTAGCCCCGTATTAATGGACTCACATTGATCAGCTACCCATTTTTCTTTGGCCTGTTTCATTTTCTTTCTAATATTTTTATTCACCATACTAACCTAGAGCAACTTGGCCATCTCTAATATAGCTTCTCTCCTAGACATCTTCTCAGTGTCTACAGCAGTGACGGTTGATGTAGTGTTTCAGGTAGGGTGTTGCGAAGCTGATGCATTGTGCTGTGCGATGGTTTGTCGCTTAGTTGAACGTTTCCTGTACAGAGCGTCTGTCGTAGACAATCTTCTATAGTGTTTCTTCTCAGTGTCTACAGTAGTGACGGTTGATGTAGTGTTACAGGTAGGGTGTTGAGAAGTTGATGCACTGTGCTGTGCGATGTTTTTTGGTTTTGTTCGCCGTTTCGTGTACAGGTTTGCACGAACATGCTCCTGCAGAAGGCGTATAACCTTTGTCAATGGTACCGAGTTGTCTGATGAAGTTGAGTAAGGTCGTTTCGAGGCGAACCGAAAGGATGTATCCATATTATCGTCGGTATGCTCGTTATCATCATCGTTATCACTTTGGTGTTCTTCAGTATCAAGGTCTGACTCATCGCGTTGTGTGGAAGTAGGAACGGGAGCATTTCGTTCCGTTAATGAGGCAGGTGATAATTCTGTATCGGAAGGTTGTGGTGTATCTATATGGGTATCGGAATCTTGTACAGTCTGTTGTATTTTAGGAGGAATGTTGTCTTCGCTACTTGTAGGCGGATTTAAGTGGTAACAGCTAGTACCGGGTTTCGGTTGAATTGAAGTACAGAACGTCTGTACTTTCTCTGCATTTAAAGATGTGTTGCTATCTCTGGACAACGATTGGTAATTATCTGCTTGAACTCGAAGATTTCGTGCTTGAATTCTCTCACGTAGCTCCTGTGGAGGGATGTCATCTTCACTCGTAGATGCGTCGCGACATCTACGTAGTCTGTCGATAGCATCGTGCGGGGGGTGAAGAGAGGGGTTTGAGTGTTCATCGTCGCAATGTGACACATCAGATGTAGAGGATGATGTGGGGGGACAAAGGAAGGTGGTTTTGCGAATCGGTCTGGTGTTAGTGAGGATAGGCTGGGAAACAGGACGATGATTATCTTTCTTGATTTGTGAAATGTGGGCTTTCGTCCTGATCTGTCTTTCTTCGTGCCACAGGATACAATTTGTTGGTGTAGTCTGTTCTAAGATTTTGAAATCATCGATCCATTTGTCGTCAAATTTAGAATGTCGAACGTGTTTTTTGTAGTATACTAGATATCCGATGTGAAACTGTTCCAGTTTTGTGTTTTTGTCGTGTGTACGCTGTTTCTTCCGGAAAGCTTTTTCTGCATTTTTGTTCGCAATTTGATGTGCTGCATGCTTTTGTTGTAGGATGACAGCTATTGGGTCCTCTCCCATATATCTGCGTTGTGGTTGGAGAAGGTTGTCCACCGGGAATACCGGCTGTACATTCATTGTCCAACCATTCTCGGTTGTTAACTGACACTTCCCGCTGTTGATGTTAGTTATGTGCAATGTCTTTCCTTTCTTGATTTGACTAACAAAATCTCTTACAGCTATCCGCTGATGTCTTCTATGTAAACTACTCCAATCTGCTCGTGTTTGGACAGTGTCTCTTTCCCATTTAGGTTTGTATGGTTGAAAATCATTTTGCTGTTGCTGTTGCTGGACATTTATTAAGTGTTGTTGTTGGCGCTGTTGCTGGATATTAATCAAGTGTTGTTGCTGGTCAAGCCGCTGTTGCAACGCTTGTGGATCCATGATAGTGATTAATAGTGATTAGGCCTGTCTGCTATCACTAAAAAAAAGGTGGCTGTTCGCTCGCCAGAATGAGTATGCTTTCACAAACGAGAAAAGGGCTGGTCACGGCGCCAATTAGTATAGTGTGACCGTGCAGCTATTTGTGCGCAGGTCGCGGCATCAAATAGTATCGTGTTACCGGGATGTGTTTACTGCATCAATGAAAGAATGTGTGTGTGTCCGTCAGCTGATCGGGTCAGTTCAGTTAATGGTTGCGCGCAGGTAAATATTTTTAAGAGCGCTAACTCTTGTACGTATCTTGGTTCAAGTCGTTACAGGCCTGTCCGCCTGAGATGGAAATTCTTGACCTTCTTTTATTCTTCCTTCCCAGAGTTCGTTCGTACCCTTTTTATGTTTTAGTGAAAAGCAATCTCGTATAATGGTTATGTCAAAGTATCCAACTGTAATATTCCAACGAAAACTCAGCAATGTAGAAAAATAAAATATAGTTTATTAACGTGATTTGGAACAGCAATGTCATTGGCACAATAGTGAAATACTTATGTCTTTCTTACACAAAGTAGTGAGTATCCAAAAATGAAAATGTAAATCCACAGGAATAATATATCTAATAGAGTAAAATACAAACTTGTTTACTTAAAAATACTTGTCTAACCTGAACAAAACTTGTCAAGTTAAAAACAACTTGTCTTGATAATCTCAAAGACGAAGTTCTGTAAAAAATCCTCTCGCCAACGAATCCTAAAATCTGTACAAGCCCTGTCAATCACCCACGTCTCTTCTTCATATACAGCCCACTCTTTTTTCCCGCCAATTTTCACACGATGCTTTATTTTTCACACGATACCAAACATCTACATTTGCACACGCTTTTCTCAGCTTTTCGACTTTTTGCACACGACTCTCACTCTAGCAACGGAAAAAACCCCAGATTAGCAACTTCTTCCAAAACTTTCCATTCAATAAACATTCATTTACTATTTTGTAGTTCTGGGACAGCTTCTCTCGAAGCCGTGAACTTTTCATAATACTGTATTTTGTGCACAAATGTCTTAACTGCTTTTAACGTTGTTATTTCTCATTTTATGTGGTTTTTAACACGTATTAATTGTAGAGTATGCCAAGCGGTCACACTTTAAACAAATATTTATGCCTGTGCTGCTTTTCGGTGACAAAATTTCTGGAAGTTTCCGCATAAGCATTTCTAGTAAGTACGAATAAGTGTCTCGATCATATATTTATATATTTAGCAAGAGAAGCATCATTGATTATTATAGACGACGCTTTCGTGCCACTCTTTGTGGGTCATTGATATACTTCTGAAGGAAAATAGACATGAATGAAATGGCTTCATGAGAATTAGTACCGTCATCAGAACATACAGTAAGAAACATACTTATTTCCAACGCATGTTTTAGCGGGTTACTAGCTCGTTATCTAAGAATGTTACATGCACTTTTCTCGTCGTTTTTACATTTTAGTTTAAAAATTATGGTATGAATGAGCTAGTGAATTCAGTTAGGATGTTCATTCATTCATTCATTCAATTTACCGTTAACTTCATATTTAACGAGACATAAGGAAGTGCTAGATAAAAATAATGGCTAATACATGCTTGGTGGAAATGAGAGTTCAGCTGAAGAAGTAATTTTTTAAATGTTTTCCCGTTGCACCATCATATTTTATAATCAGGAAAGAAGCGGTATATCAGATTAAAACACATGACGTCGACGGAAATTCGAGCTCCACTTTAAAAAACAAACAAACAAACCAAAAGAAAAAGACGACCATTCTCATCTATGAGTTAATTAATTGTATTTAATTTCTTCTGTGGCGTGATGCTGACCACTTCACCCCTAGTGTGCCGATGGTCAAGAAAATAAGAGCCAAACACCATATTCCCAATATACCTCAATGGGCGTGTAATGGGATCCCCTCCCTATTAATTTCTTCTATGGGATAATTTTGGGGCTCCTAAACATTGGCTTCCCTTTTACACCACCTATGTAGCTGGTACATGTGCAGGCAGCCTTCAGACAAGCGTTCACGCACTCATGCAGGGGTGGTTCCTGTTGTAATTTATTTTACGCGCTGAGGTTGCCAGACTCTTGAACAACTTCATATAAGTCGTCCCTATACGCTGAGGTTGCCAGACTCTTGAACAACTTCATAAGAGTCGTCCCTTACACGCTAAGGTTGCCAGACTCTTGAACAACTTCATAAGAGTCGTCCCTTACACGCTAAGGTTGCCAGACTCTTGAACAACTTCAGAAGAGTCGTCCCTTATGTGACAGGGGCTAGGTGTACCTCACACCCAAAGACCCATGCACTAAGAAAATTTATTAAGGATCGTTTGACAGGGGTTGCAATTATTGGTTGCTTGCAACCCTCTCAGCAGCAGAATTAGCAATTCAAGCAACACAAAGCCTTATACAGATCAACATTTAATACTACCGAACACCCAGACAGTGTTCGTAGACTTTAAGTCCTAGGCATGTTCTTGAAGTAGACTTCAGCTCTCAAAGCTTGTTCTCTCTCGGCCACCGGCAATAAGAATGAATAAAGAATTTGAACTGACGCTAGAGCCTGACGCTACTCTTCTCTGATTGGCTGCTATCCGTAAGCGGCACTACTAATGTAGCTATTTTTAGATGTAAACTAAGATGGCTGCCACATAACGACAAAATGGCGGTGGACAACAGACGATATGCCTACGGTACTGTCATATATTCCCCGCCTGATTTTGTTGTCGTCCCGACAACTGCACTAAGCTAGGCGCTTCAGTCGTAACTTTTCAGAACGTCTCCTGGCAGGACCCTCTATCGGCTGCAGGGCATACCAGCCTGGTTCGGGCGTTAAACCATGTGCGTCCTCCCCAGGGTCTATCTCCTCTGGCAAATCTGGTGCTTCAGGTAGGCCTAGTGTCGTATCTACCAAATCTGGAGAATCATCTTTGTCTTCACTTTGTCTCAGTTCGTTGCCAGTGACTCTAATGCTCGGACTCGCTCTATCTGTTCGTTGGATGACATACGGACCTCCTGTCATTGTAGGAGCACGAACAACAATGTACTCCTCTTCTGACCACATGTCCCGAATTTTGGATCTCTCCGCGTAGTGCATTCTTTTCCTCACCAATTCTCCCACCTGTAGTGGAATAGAAGCCGGCAGCTTGTCACATCTCTCTTTCCGGGCTGCTGCCAACTTCTGCAACTGTGCCTCTGTTCTTACTTGCGCCTCTCGTAACCTGGAAATGTGCCCTTCAAGCCACTGGTCAACCGTAGCTGGTTCTTCGTCCCCTGATGAATGGCCCAATATGAAATCGACTGGCATTTTCGGCTCCCTCCCAAACAAAAGATAGTAAGGGGAGTAACCCGTAGATGCATGTGAAATAGCGTTGTAGACTGCAAAGACCTCTGCCAGGTGGTCAGACCATCTCCGTTTCTCATTGGCAGACAATGGCCTTAAGAGACCATGCAATGTCCTGTTAAATCGCTCACACTGGCCATTTCCACGAGGGTTGTATGCCGTCGTTCGACTTTTCTTGACGCCATATACTCTGCACAGTTCGGATATGACAGCCGATTCAAAATTTCTACCCTGGTCGGAATGAAGCCTCTGCGGCACACCTAGGTACAAAAACCACTTTTCTACCAACGCTCGGGCCACGGTGGTTGCTTTTTGGTCTCTGGTTGGGACGGCAACTGCAAACTTGCTAAATACATCAGTCATAATGAGTACATTCTCGTAGCCTCGTGCGTCTCTTTCCAGCAGCTTAAAATCCATGGCGACTACTTCAAAAGATGTGGATGCCAGCAAGTTTCCCGATGGGCCTTGGATCTTGAGATGCGGGGCTTTTGCTATATTGCATCTACTGCACCTTCTGCAGAATGTCTCTACATCACACGTTATACCATCCCAGAAACACCTGTTCTTCAGTATCTGCAACATGCGATCGCTACCCTGATGGCAAGTTTTGTGCACTGCCTCCAGAACTCGCGTTTTTAAAGATTCTGGAACCACAAGTTGCGTGATCTTAGTCCCATTTGGTCCACTTACTGTCCAATACAGCAAGCCTCCAATTAGTGTTAAGCGCCTACGCTGTTTTAGTAGCTTCTTTGCTGGCTTTGATAATCTCCTCATCTCCTCCTAGGGCAATCTAGTACCATCTCTCATAATTCTGGAGACTGTCATAATATCAGTATCAGCCTCCTGCAGTTCTAACAGTTCTTCAAGAGAATAGGATGGAAACGTTTGTGACGCACCTGTTCCTGGATCCGGGCCTGGTGCATCTCCCCTCTCCACTGCTCCACACATGGCTCTTAACTCCATATTCTGCAGCAAACCTAACCTTGGGGGTATAGCTGTTGAGCGGGCTGGCACTAATGCTATGTGACTGATGGCGACATCATCATATTCATCGGTGTGTTCTGGATTCTCAATAGGATACCGAGAGAGATAGTCAGCATTTCCGTTCGCTCTACCTGCCTTGTGTTTGAAAGAGTAATCTGTGCTATCCACCTCTGTTCGATTGCGCCAAGCTTAGACTTTTGCCACAGAGCCAAACTCCTGTTGTCGGTAAACACCTCAACTTGAGCACCGAGCAGATAACTCCTGAAATTTTCCGTCATTGCCCATTTCATACTTAGCAACTCTAGTTTCATGCTACTTTTGGCATTTTTCTCTGATGGTCGCAGAGTGCGACTGGCATATGCTAACACCCTTTTCTTGCCATCTTGCACTTGTGACAGCACGGCTCCCAATCCCTGGTATGAGGCATCCACTTCCAGTATAAAGGGCACAGAAAAATCTGGGAAACCAAGAATAGGAGTAGACGTAAGCATAGCTTTCAACTGCTTAAAAGCAACATTACACTCTTGGGTCCATAGTTCTCCTATGGCAGTTTTCCTGGACCTTCGTTTACCCTGTGGATCTTGGTCTTCATCTAACTGAGCAACCAGTTCATGCAGTGGGCGTGCTATAGTGGCAAACCCGGGAACAAACCTCCGATAATAGCTGGCAAGACCGAGGAATGCACGTAACTCTGTCTGTGTTCTGGGTAGTGATGCCCTTGTAATAGCTTGTATCTTATCCTCCATCGCTCCAATGCCCTCTTCAGATACCGTATGGCCCAAAAATTCCACTTTCGGCTTGCAGAAATGACATTTAGCTGCATTCAACTTCAGGCCTAGTAGCTGGAACCACTGGAACACTTTTTCAAGCCACCGCAGGTGTTCTGCAAAGCCGGTTGAGTACACAAGAATGTCATCTAGATAGACCAGTAACAGCTGGAACATCATATCGTGCATGGAACTCTGCATCAGTCGCTGAAAGGTACTGGCTGAATTAGCTAGTCCCATGGGCATTCTAGTGTACTCATACAATCCAAATGGTGTGGTGAACGCTGTTTTCTCTTGATCCTCTGCCCTCATAGCTACCTGGTAGTAGCCACTTGCTAGATCTAGTGAAGAACATATTTTTGCTCCACCTAGAGCATCTAAATATTCCTCCACACGAGGAAGAGGGTAGGCGTCTTTTTTGGTCTTGACATTGACAGCTCTGAAGTCTACACATAATCGCAGTTTGCCATCTTTCTTCCTCACGAGCACAATAGGCGAAGCCCAGGGGCTTGAACTTTCTCTTATAATTTGTTTGTCGAGGAGACCCCGAAGGTGGTCTTGCACCTCTTTGTAGAAAGTTGGAGGAATTCGCCTGTAGGGTTGTTTTACTGGAGTATCATCCGTCAACTGAATCGAATGAGATATCTTACTTGTATACCCTACATCATTCTCGTCTTTAGCGAAAAGGCTGTTATATTGTTGTTGTAACTTCTGTAGCTGGCGCTTTTCGTCTTGACTGCCCTCAAACCCATTTAAATCAACTGGGCTGCAAACAGGGACCTTGGCTGGGCATCCTGGCTGTGCAGATATCTCCACTTCCTGGGCTCCAACAACTCTGAAGTGTCTCTCATAGTCTGCGCATGCCTCAGAAAGTTCTCCAACTTGAGTACCCCTAGCCAGTAAAAGGTCTTCATCTCCAAGATTTACTGCTTGGACCTCACAGAATCTTCCTCAGAGTACAGTTAGTGTGTGACATATAACCAGCCCTTTATGGTCTAAGTCTCTTGAGGGTTCAAAAAGCACTGTCTTCTCTGATCTGGAGCCTCTTCTACATTTCACCTGTATAGTAGCGATCGATCGAGCTGGTATGTGGGTTTTTCATCCTCCTGCAACCCACACCTTCACTCTATCTAACCTTGCCTCTTGTGTACCTTTTCCTGGAGCTTGCCATTTGAGGAAGCGGTGGATGTTTTTTACTTCCGCCAGTATGTTGGTGCCTATTATACCAGGCGCTTTGTCAGGCCCATTGACACTCTTAACGACATAGATTCCACAGTTCTTGACATGGCACTCCCCAATATTGACGTCAACCTCTAGATGGCCAGCATAAGGAATCGTGACACCACTGGCAGCAGTTAGTCGTACCCATTTACTTTCATCCAGGGCCAGATCTCCAAAAAAGCTGCTGAAAGCACTGTTCCGTAACAGTTGAAACTTGTGACCCTGTGTCAAGAATACACCTGACTTTCTTTCCTGCTATTAGTACATCACATTCCGGTCGACCACCAACCATCTTTATCTCTGAGTCATTCTGCTCCCCTTCTGTAACCTGACTCCCAGCCGCAGAGTGGTCTAGTTTAATGCCTGTGGACATCGATTCTGTACGTGGCCTTAGTCCTCTGCATCTAAGACAGCGAACTGTCCTGGTACGTCTTCCCTGCTCCTGAGACATCGCATCAATTTTAACCTGTAATCGAGCCCCTTGTGCTCTCAGCTGCTCTACTTCTGTGCCTAATGCATGTATACCGGGTGCCGTCACTGTATTTACTACTCCGACACTGGCAACACCAGCTCCAGGAGCGTGTTCAGTCTCTAAAAACCGTAGGGCACAGTCCCTCACCGACTTAAACGATGCTGTAGGCTCTTTAAAGATCATTTCCTTTGCAAACTTTCTCAGTAGGTCATCTCTCAGACAAGCAGCAAACTGGTCCCAAAGGAAGGGTGGCTCCAACGGAGTGACATTATTCTGTTTTTGTGCTCTTACAACACTTTCGAATACCTCGTGAATGCGATGGGAGAATTCCTAAAGAGACTCCCTTGCACCTTGCCGGGTAGAGTAAAAAATGGCCATTAGCTCTGGGATGCTTCGACGCTCCCCATACACCCTAAGAATGGAATGTAGCATCGCTTCTGGGTCATCGTCATCAGCCTGAATCCTCAGCTCCCTGCGGACACTTGGGGTCACACTGTCAAGAATAACATCTGCCTGGTCCTCTTTACTCATCATCCCTACCCTCCAGGCAGCTCTCAGCTCTCTGACATATTCCTTAGCCGTAGGGCCTGTGCGCTCCCCAAAGCACCGCACCTTCTTGTGGGTAGGTACCATAATGTACCTCACTCGCTCTGGTTGTCGCGCTAGTTCCACTACAGGGTCATCACCTTCAGCTGCATCTTCGTTATCCAATCCACTAGCAGCACATGTGTTGCGTGCCGCCATCTTGTTGCTAGTAAAGTTGAGTGAATGCAATGGTAAGCTGGATGATCCTGTTCCCTGCCTTGCACTGAACTGGGTGTTCTACTGTTTCGGCTGTTGCTACTCTGATCACTGAAGAGTTGCTTCACTGCGTGCTGTCTGTCAATCTTGCCTACGACGCCACTTGTGACAGGGGCTAGGTGTACCTCACACCTAAAGATCCATGCACTAAGAAAATTTATTAAGGATCGTTTGACAGGGGCTGCAATTATTGGTTGCTTGCAACCCTCTCAGCAGCAGACTTAGCAATTCAAGCAACACAAAGCCTTATACAGATCAACATTTAATACTACCGAACACCCAGACAGTGTTCGTAGACTTTAAGTCCTAGGCATGTTCTTGAAGTAGACTTCAGCTCTCAAAGCTTGTTCTCTCTCGGCCACCGGCAATAAGAATGAATAAAGAATTTGAACTGACGCTAGAGTCTGGCGCTACTCTTCTCTGATTGGCTGTTATCCGTAAGCGGCACTACTAATGTAGCTATTTTTAGATGTAAACTAAGATGGCTGCCACATAACGACAAAATGGCGGTATACAACAGACGAGATGCCTATGGCACTGTCACTCTTACACGCTGAGGTTGCCAGAC
Organism: Oreohelix idahoensis; assembly: GCA_024509875.1. Classification (NCBI taxonomy): domain Eukaryota; kingdom Metazoa; phylum Mollusca; class Gastropoda; order Stylommatophora; family Oreohelicidae; genus Oreohelix; species Oreohelix idahoensis. The sequence continues at coordinate 99,132 of JAMPIV010016240.1, forward strand.
TCTTGAACAACTTCTTAAGAGTCGTCCCTAACTACATTTCTGAGGGAACAGTTGTTCTATTCTTTCTTTATCTCCTCAAAGATCACCCCCTTCCCCCCTATCCCAGGAAACTATACGAGGTTATGAGAATTGTGCACTGCGTTTAATGTTTACATTTCCTATTATTGTCACACTTTGTAAATTTGTTTCCGGTGTACCGTTAACTAGTAAAACTGATTTCATACCATTTTATTTTTTAATTTATAAATTTGTTTATACCGTGACTTTTTTTGTCTCATCTTCTTTGCTTTACTTCTTCTCGCCCTTACTTGTCTCTACAGCCTCTTTCTTCTTCTGTTTTCTTGAGGTATAAAGATGACTGAATTGAACAAATAAATACCAAAATGTTCTTCCTTTTTTTTAAATATGAATTTTGTGTCGTTTTCACGAGGTGCTCTCCGTTCAACCTAGACAGAATATTATCCAAGTAACATCGTCCATGGGTTCCAATAAAGATATAGATACTATCGACAAATACAAGAATATCACATATGAATATCTAAGCGTATGTCACCGTTCACTTTGCTAGGAGCATTATAAAATGCTCAAGCAGGAATTATAAGCGGTGATTTGGTTTTGGTTAAGAGGGAAGGTATGAAAAAATGGTTTAAGAAATAAGAATAGATTTGAATAAAGACTATTTGTCTTGCTAAAAGGGAAATAAGATGAGTGAAATCATGCTTTGATCAAAGGGAGAAGACTCTAATTATTAAAGTCAGGGGAGGAAAGTGCTTAATTACACATAAGTAGATTTGGTGAGTTGGTAATTATGGTTTAGAAAATGTACATATAAGAAATGTATAGCAAGCTTTAGAGAAGATAATATAAGGTTAAGTCAAATATGCAAAGGGAGACAATGGTTAATTACCTCCCTTATATGATTAAGTGAGTTGAGAAAAAAAATATGCACGTGAAAAGTTTACCAGGACAACGGATGACACTTCACTGAGTTGTTTACACAGCGGATAAGCGTGAACATTTTTCAGCTGAGCGAAGAATAGGAGGAACCAATGAATTTACAGTAAACAAGGACAGATGAGCTAGTAATGATTTTATAGAAGAGAACACACTTAGACACGCTGTTGAGCGGTCGCATTTTTTGGAGGAAGCAGTCCTGGTTAAGGACGTAGAGTGGCAGGAATGTGTTTTCTGCCAGGCTCAAGTTACATTTCTGTGAGAAACAGAATGAATACTTCTGAAGAATCCTATAGACCTAGTTAGAGTAGTAGAATCTATTCCCTTATGAAAGACAGAACTGTGTTTAAAATATAAGTTTAGTGATAAGGGGTGATAGTAAGAAAAATGAGTGTTGTGAGGATTCGGTGCAACCAAAGTAAGTAGGTCCTTTGACTCATAACTTTTGATAGACATTGAATAGAATTATTTCAGAAGTTGAAATAAGGTATTACAAGGTTAACGACGCTTACAACTAAGTGAGCGCATAATAAGGAGAAACGAAGCTGAAGCTACAAAATTGACTATGATGGGAATAAACTGAGACTAAGTCAGCAGCTGAGAAGTTTTACAGAAGAACATGGATTTAATAGCCGTGTTGGGCTATTGTATAATGAATTTTGCAACATCAACTGCTACAAGTAAGATGAGTAAGCAATTGAAGTTTGATTGTATTTACAGGATGAAACATGAGCTCTCTAGCAGGTATAAGTATGAGAATACCGCAACAGGTGTACCCAATGTATTAATTTGCATATATGAGTTTTAAGATGATGGTATTTGAGTAAATTGAGTCAAATCTGACAGGATTAGTAGACGAAGGAAACCAACTCAGGAAAGAGTTGATGAAAGGCTTGGGAAAAGCCAGAATAAATATAAAAACCTTAAGGGAAGAAAATAGGTATAAACCATATCTGTTGGTGTTCTCAAGTAGAGAGCTATATATATATATATATATATATATATATATATATATATATATATATATATATATATATATATATATATATATATATATATATATATATATATATATATATATATATATATATATATATATATATATATATATATATATATATATATATATATATATATATATATATATATATATATATATATATATATATATATATATATATATATATATATACAGGTACATGGATATATACCCAGGAGGAATGGGATCTACAAGAGATAGTTAGGAAATGTTTGTACCTGGAATTAGTACCACATGCCTCTGTTATGATGAACTTATATGATGTAAATAAACTGTTTGTTTTGATGGAACGTTGCTCAAGTTGGATTCAGTCTCTAAAAGGTTGTTGAGTGCTAGAGTAAACAAGATACTGGACATAAAGAAACTAACTACTATACGAAGCTGTCACTTAAGTAACATCATAAGAAGGGATGGAACGAGTTTAGGTTGGAAGTTTTGAGAGAATATCATCCAGGAATCAATAACTCTGGCGGTGAGGGCCAGTATTAAGATATACTCTTACTTGGAAGATAGGTCAATGGATCAAATTGACAAATAGAAGGTAGACAACTAGGCCTGCCCCAGTCACCTAGTTTACTATAATAAGAAGAGATAGCACTGTCACATTTAGTTTAATTGGTATCGTGACCAGTCCCAAGACATATAAAGGGACCACTGGGACACATATAGTTTAATTGGTGCCTTCTCGGACCAGTCTTTAAAACACCCAGTCCAGCGGTGACATTTAGTTTAATTGGTGCCGCAACCAGTCCTAGGACATATACAGGGCACAAGGTCACTTAATATCACTAATTGGCACTGTCATACGGACACTAGCGACACATTTTAAAACACAGCCATCTCGGCCGGCTACACAAAACGATCCCCCTTCGTTGCCGTGCACGAGCACCTCCGGTCATAATTCTTACGTGTAATGACGTGCTTAGCAACGTCATTTTGAGCATCACAAAGTTCCATGGTGATGGCTTTGTGTTGTGCAAAAATAAGTGCAACATTGGCCCTGTGTTAAAAAGAGGTAGACTCATACATATTTTCTGGCAGCAAGAGACAAAACTGGAAGAACAGAAGGTAATATGAAAATAAGAATAAAAATGTAAGAGAAGCTTCCATTGCGAGGTAGTGGCCGTAGCCTCATCCAGTCAAAACTACTACGGGGAGGATGCGCCTTTGAGGTTATAAGCCTCAGCTGTTCTTCTCTCCCCCACCCCCCCCCCCCCCCCCCCCCGGATATTCCTTTCGACGTGTACGTTTCTCTTCTGCTTGTTGTACGAGCTTATTTTCATCTAATCTGAGGTCTGCAGTAAAATACTCAAGCGGATTACGAGACAAATTAGAGTAACAGAAGAGGAAAGTGATGAAGAACGATTTGAAAAAGGGGGGGGGGGGGGGGAAAGGGGGGTTTCTACAGAATGAAAGTTGATGACCAGATGTTAAAGTCTTGACAGTGTTATTAAGTAATGAAGATGCCCTTGCACGTGGTACATTATGATGAAACAAAGTACACACGATGAGCCATGTTGTTCTATTCAGCTAAGATGTCATCTTTTGTACTTTCCACATGAAACTGTGATCATACATTATGAGATTAAACTGTGATAAAAATCTTTGTCTTGAGAAAGTTCCTGTCTCGTGAAGCAAGAGTGCAACGTATAAAAGACATTATCAGAGTTGAAAAGGGTTTAATCATGAGAAAGCTAAGAATTTGGAACACTATAGATCACGAGGTAGCTTGACTACCTGATGTGGCCACCCTGCCACAGAAGATCTGTATTCCAAAAAAGAGCAGAAGAAGATATAGAGTACCGGTAGAATAAAAATGAGAATAAAGAAGAAGAAGAAACACAAGAAACAAGTCAAACAAGATAAAGCAAAACGGAAAAAAATTATCACGAGAAACAATTCGCACCAGAACAGGAAGAGGAAGCAAAAGAAAAAACAGAGACGATAATGTAGATGAAGAAAGAGTGGGGGCGAAAAAAAGAAGAACAGTTTATTCTTTTCCACTTAAATGTTCTCAGGAGAGCAATTAGTTTCTGCCGACGCCAAGCATGCCATGTTCAAAGTTCACTTTGTCTGCCTGTACCGGCCCTCCCGGTAGGCAGACAATGGACTTTATGTGAGGACATCTGAAGCACTTCTTTAATAATAAGGGAGTTTCTGGACCTTGCGTGCTTGCTCACTGAAAGCTATTTCAGGCAGCGATATCCCCTCTCACGTTTTCCCCCCAATAACTCCCACACCTTTTGGATTTCCATTACTTTATTAGTGTCCCCTGTCTCGTTGTTTATCTATCTATCTATCTATCTATCTATCTATCTATCTATCTATCTATCTATCTATCTATCTATCTATCTATCTATCTATCTATCTATCTATCTATCTATCTATCTATCTGTCTGTCTGTCTGTCTGTCTGTCTGTCTGTCTGTCTGTCTGTCTGTCTGTCTGTCTGTCTGTCTGTCTGTCTGTCTATCTATCTATCTGTCTGTCTGTCTGTCTGTCTGTCTGCCTATCTGTTATCTACCTGTCTATCTATCCTTACGTCTTTCAGTCTGTTGTTTCGTCTGCCTTTCTTTCCGACTATTGTTATTTAAGTACCTTTAATAAATTATAAACAACTCATTTACCTTATAATATATTTATGCATAGGCGTCCCTTAAGTTTTCGGCACCTGGTGCGGACCCTACTTTTTTAACAGTAAATACTATCGTAAGTGTCCGACGGCAACCCTTTCCTTGGTGTCACCCTACTACTCTCTCGCACACCCCTTGGTAAAACCACTGATTTAATACAAACACTAATAACACTTTTTGTCCTACTCTCGACTAATAAAGACACTTTGTGTTTCTCTTTACTAAAAAAAAAATTTGTCTTTCTCTCTACACATAAAAAACTTTGTTTTACTCACTACTAATAAAAACTGTGTCTTTCTCTTTACTAATAAAAACACTTTGTCTTTCTCTCTACTAATAAAATACGTTGTATTTCTCTCTACTAATAAAAACACTTTGTTTTATTCACTACTAATAAAACACTTTGTCTTTCTCGCTACTAATAAAACACGTTGTATATATATATATACACACACACGAGAATTCCTTCCTACTACTACTTTCCGGGGCTCACTCAGGGTTGGGGCCCCAGGGACGTGCCCGGCCCACCGGGGCAGTAGTTACGCCACTGACATCGGCACAAAACACGAGATAAGCTACCGGGTAATCTATTATTATTATTACTGTTATTATTATTATTGTTTTATTCTCATTCCCAGTCGTGGAACGGCCTCAAGAAATCAGACGGAGGAGAAGAAACAGAAATACTAGACACCAGTTCCCGGGTTATAGGTAATGAGTTCTGCAATTAGTTTCGCCAGCACCGTTATTTGTTTAAATCGTATCATTTGTGTCTTTCTACTTAAAGTTAAACTGGGAGCTCATCATTGTATTTTAAAACTTTTGTTAGATTAGTGATAATTTTAGTAGATTCTGAGATATAGAACTTTATAGTTAGTATACATAAATAGTAACAGGTTTTTCAAAATTGTACACAATTTATAAGAAATCAAAAGTTTTGAAATGATATCAGAAATTAAGTCTGAAACTAGTTTTATTATGCAATGGAAGGTATTTCTGCCATATTTCATGTTGATTGATAAAGAAATTAGCAAGTTATAAGAAAATTAGTATCATAAGGTTCTGAGAAATTCAAGGTTTCCTTTATAGTAAAAGAACAGTTTCTTAAGGAAATACAATTTGGAAAGTCAAAATATATTTATCTACAATGTGTGCTGACAAATGATTTGGATATATCTAGATTCAGGAGAATAAAATAGGCCTATCCCTAGAGGGGTGGTGTCCAATGTGGAACTTTTTGATTAAAAGCCTAGCTTTCCACCTATCCTCGTTGAGACTGGAAATTAAAAACAAAAACTAAACTCATCCATCATCATCACCATCATCACCATCATCATCATCATCACCACCACCATCATGATCACCACCACCATCATGATCACCACCACCATCATGATCACCACCACCATCATCATCATCCCCACCATCATCATCACCACCGTTATCATCACCACCACCCCCATCATCATCACTGCCAACATCATCGTCATCATTATCACCATCATCACCATCATTATAATCACATCACCATCACATCATCATTATAATCACATCATCACATCATCATCATCACAACCATCATCATCATCACTATCACCATCATCATCATCACTATCACCACCATCATCAATATAATCGCATCATCACAATCACTATCACCATCATCATCCTCACTATCATCGACAACATCATTGTCATCGTAATCATCGTGGTCGTCATCAACAACAACATCATCATAACCTTATTCTTCATTTTATCTTATTTATTCTTCTTTTTTCCAAGACGGAGGTTTAATGATAGACTTTCATCGTGCTAATATTTTCCACAGGTGATAAATCGAATAAAAGGTAGTCAAAGAAACAAGAAAACGTGGCATGAAAGGAAATAAGTTTTAACTAACAGAAGAGGAAAATAGACTACGTAAGAAATTCCAAAATACAGAAAGTGCTAAAAACTAAATAAATACTGTACATACAACAACATTAAACTAGCAGTTAAGATATTTTTATTACAAATATCTGTTATATATAAAAATAGAATATTGGCAAAGTAATGTACCCTGTGTCTTCGGTACACAGAGAGAAAGAATTAGTACCCATAAGTGATTTCAATATAATAGAATTTGCTCTGTGTAACGCTATGGAAGACAGCTGCAAAGTCTCAATATTTTTGTTAAAGATACCATTTAACATTTTTAAAAATAGCACAGAATTCACTGCTGCAAGATATGTGAACGCTTGATGCAGGTTTCCAGCAAGGAAACCAGCTGCAATGGTGGCAAAAGGAGTACAAAAGAATGAAGAAGTAGTTTGTTAGTCGGAAATATCCAACTAAAAGTCTATCATTTTTTGTTTTTTTTTTGTTTTTTGTTTTAACAGAATGCAAAGAACAGCAGCTGGAATCAGCACCAGGGACCTTGACCTTCATAAATGAAGGCGAAAAGAGATATTGCTCTCTGTATATTGCAGCACCAATTGACAATGTGGTTGAGATAGAATTTACATATTTTGACGTAGATTGTGAAGATGATGGTGCAGTTGCGGTATGTATTGGTAACTTTCTTTGTTGTAGTGCTAGCGTTGTGACGATCCTGCAGAGAAGATATTGAATGTGTGGTTGCTAGTGGATGGGTGGCGTGATTGCGGTAGTGGAAAAACTCACAATTGTGCTGTAGTTTGCTACTTTCTGTTTTCGTCCTCCAGTCATCAAAATCGTCTTCATATTAACTACATTTTCTACTATATTACCAGCAACCTCTACTTGAATGAAGATAATCATCGTTATCTAGCTGTCAGACCACTTTTCAAAGGATCCTTCGCCCCTCTGTTTGCTCTGAGCCCATCTGACAGGAAATAATGTTAACATCGTCATATAAGTTCGGGACCTAAGACGCGTCAAAAGTGAGGAATGCAGTCAGGGACCCATAGCTGACTGCTTGCGTCAGGGTCAGCGAACCAGAGCTGACCAAGACTCTACTCCACCTCCATGTGGTGGTCCTGGAAACAGGCTGCATCATTGCAGTCTGGCTGAGTGAGTAGGGATCGAAGTGGGAAGGCAAACCCGGTCCTAAAAAATGCCGTGCCGAAGTCGGATGTGTCGGGCCGAAAGGCACAGATATCGCAGCTTTGCTGTAAACGGCGATACAACGCAACCAACGTCCTTTTCAGGACGAACGCCGAAGAAGAAGATATAAGTTCGGAACTGTATTCAATAACACTCCGCTTAGAGTCAGACTGACAGAGTGGTTAGCGCGTTGGTCTCTCGCGACAAGGGTGCCGGGTTTGATTCACAGTATCGACATGCTTCAGTCTACATAGTTGTAAATGAGTACCTAACTTTGCACTTGAGTTAGGGAAGAAAAAGGCGGCGAGGAAGGGAACGGGTCACTCCACCTTTCGATGCTGGACCTAGTATAGTGAAGTCTCTAACACTTCACTCCTCTAAGGCAATATCTGGTATGGGACTACCTTGACCTTTTAGCGATAATATCCCGTTTAGCGATCTGGATTTGTTTCCAGAAAATGGAGCTCTGGAACGAAGATATCTTCTACGGACAACTGGCAGACGGCAAAAGAACAGTTGGGTGACCACAGCTGAGATTCAAAGATGTGTACAAGAGAGACATGAGGGCACTGGACATAAATCCAGCAATCTGGGAGAATGACGCTGCCGGACGCACCACGCGGCGATGCTATCTATGGTGTTGCCTCAGATTGGGCTACAAGAAGCTCTCACAGCAAGCAGAAGAGAGGAGAGAACGTTGAGAGGAACACCAGGAAAATAAGCAGCTGAGGGCTGTCACCTCAGGGGCGCATTCCTACAGTCAGTTATGACTCAGGGGCTATTTTTATAGTGTTGTCGTAGTGGCAATGCTGCAGAAGAAATATTCAGTGTGTGGTTGATGATGAATACGTTTAGTATATATGTACAGTTAATCAATTTGATCAGTCAATAACCTTCATCGCCCCAAGGAGCATTGTCCTTTAACAAACATTACCGAATCCTCCTGGTCGCATGCGATCATCTCAAGGTCTTTCCATGTCTTCCGTACTCCTTTCAGTTGCTTCCAGTTCTCTTCACTATGTATTTTCTAGTCTACTTCTATATATAAATATATAAATATTGTTAGAGCGCAGGTCTCTCGCGGCAAAGGTGCCGGGTTAGAATCCCAGTACCGACACGCTCCAGTCTGCCCAACTGTAAATGGAAACCTGACTTTGAGTTACTGAAGGAAAAGGCAGCGAGATCACCCCCACCTCTCGATGCTGAATGGGCGGAAGAATACCGACTCTACTGTAGCTAATCTATCTATCTCACCATCACTGAAATTATGGTAAAAGGTTTATAAGCATGCATCAAAACAAGCAGAAAAGAGAGGGTGTGTGATTGGAAACGTTGGGTAGGATATAGAATAGTATTCAAGAAATCTCTCTTTATCAGCTGAGTGGCCATCGCACCCGCCACAACTGTTGGTTCCGACAGTGCTTAAACAGAGTAGACTGCTGACTGGATGCGAGCATACGTTTGATGCACTAGAACTAGCTCCGAGCAAGTATGCTAATTTTGATGGCCACTGTTGGAGGGTTGTTCGCATTTGTTGATTTTGTGCAATTTTATGAACTTTTAAGCTATTTTTAAAAAAGACCAAATTTAAAGAACGCTAAAGCGAATCAGCGTTATACTGGGTATCGCTACGCGAGACATCGGTGTTTCTATAAGCATTTTAAATAAATAAAGATGGAAAATCCAAGGCCAATAAACAGTAAATACATAAATATTACACACATAAAGTGCTTGTAACATACCTTAAGGTGTGTAATATTTATTTATTTACTATTTCTATAAGATATAGAGGCAGACCTGAAAAAAAAATATATAATTTATGCAACTGCCATTACCGCCCACTGTATCAGATCACCCACAGACTTCAACTATCTCCACTTTCATAAATATCCTTGCTTTACAATATCATTGTAACTGTCATTACCATCTTTATTCCTGACAGATTTTGGACGGTTGGGAGCTTGATTTCGAGATCTTTCCTTCTCCTGAGGATCATCCACATCCCATGAGCTTAAGGTACATATCTTTTTGTGGCAAGTCTACGCCAGATGTCCAGTACATTAGCAAACAGAACATCGCCCAGATCCAGTTCATTGTGCCTACTGTTGGTCAAGGTTTCCAGGTCAAGGTCAATTTCAACGTTAATTATAAACGTAAGAATTACAATTATTTATGGCGTATACTAGCTCCATTTTTCGTATTAAGACACATAGGGTTTTATTGATCACCTAGAGCTAAAGCTGACGGTGGATCACAGACAAGACAAGGGTTTTATTGTCTTTGGAATTGTTCGTAGAAATATATTCTTAGAATTCTTCTGTCGCCTCCTGCTTACTTATTATATGGTTATATATTGTCCGTTGACTTGCTTCCAAAGGATATCAGTTCTATAATGATAGCAAACTATACAGAGCAATACAGCAAAAAAGTCATCAGATGTTACCACGTTACCAGTGGCGTATCTAGGGTGAGGACGGTGGGGCATGTGCCCCGGGTACCAAAATTGGGGGGTGGGGGGGGGGGGGGGGGGAAAGCGCCATTTTTATGGTTAAAAATGCAAAAAATGCCACTTCTCATTTGTGACAAATCCATTTATCCCACACCACATTTATGTGTAGGTGTGTGTAATTGTAGGAAAGAGTCATGTGATAGTCAACTGCAGAGAAGAGCAACAGCACCATTTGAGTGTTTGTTTGAAAGGGAACGGTTGGAGAAAGTGAATAGTTTCAAGTACGTAGGGTTGCATATGTCAGCAAAATGAGTAATGGAAGTAAAGGTGAGACACGGATAAAATGTAGGGACGAAAGTTTTGGGAGCATTGAAAGGTTTTTCGAAATGCTGGGCTTTGGGGATTAGGGTTAAGAGAAGGTCGTATATTCCTGTTACGTCACAATTAGGTGGCGCCCGCCATTTGAACTTTTTAGTTCCGCGTCGAGAGAAAATGGCACAAACAGTTCGTTATGTTGATAATGATTTTCAGAAGAAAACCATTCATGTAAAAAGACTTTTCTTGGATTTATCCAACGAAATCAAAAGGAGGCTGAAAGCTTTCTGGAAGTGATATAAAATAAAACATAAAAACTGAATTGTGATAATAATTCTCTCAGTTTGGCTGGAGGAGTGGTGCTATCCCATGATGCACGGATGGTGCAGTTTGTGGCACAATTGAATCACTTTATTCATTTTTTTCACGTTCAACACTCCGTTGGCGGAAGCTGAAAGATGTCATACCAATAGTTGCCAAATTTGAGTTTAAAACTGAGTTCTAGAACAGAGGATGTGAAGCAAGTTCATGAACACTTTGACATTATATATGAAGTCTTGCAAAACATGTTTGATGATCAAAAAGAGACTGCTGATGCAGATCCTGAATCGAATTTTGGCTTTTGATATTTTGGCTTCACTTGGTACAAATTTCTTTTTCGGATTGATCGTGTTCAAAAACGATTCAAAGATCATTCAATGAACTTTCTGGATACTGCTAATAATCATAAGCTCAAAGACGTTAAATCTAAAAACTCTTCAAGATTATGTTTTGAGAAATTGTAGCGTGTTTGTCTCCCCTGCTCCGAAAAGCATTGGTCAAACAATGGCCAAACGTAGAATATAATGATGAGGGTATTCAAAGGTATGATCCTTCACTCAAGATTACTCTTGACAGAGATATAAATAGAAGAATAATACTTCTATTTCAGGAGCCTCACAGAAATGTTAAGAAAGCAAGCATAACCATTGAGATCATCTAAACTGTCATGAACTTTTATCTTCCCAACCCTTCCATTAGGAAAAAGAAATTAGCTCCTATTTTCTGAGCCCTCAGCTGAAATGATTCAGTAAAATATTACTTTAAAATCTCTGGATGGTTATGCATTTAAAATAACTGAGTCATACGGGGGCAAATCACTCAATAATGATTAAATCAACTATCAATTTGTATTTACAAATTACAAATTTAATAATCAATTATAATTAACAAAGCTTAATCAGCGTTTTTATGAAACAATGAAGCACTGATGTTTTCGTGACAGGTATGACTTTAAAGGGGCTCTCGTTAAAAAAAAATGTTTTTGGCCGGGCCTGGCAGTTATACTTAACTAGCCAGGTGTGGATAATGATTTGTTGTTGGCGTTAGGTTCCGTCATTGTTGGTTCCCAAGGGTGTTGTTGACTTTTCCTTCAATTGTCAAATTATGTGGCGGTAGCAAGTCCCTGGTGGTAAAGCTGGGGTTAACAACTCCAACTGTCATGCAAGCGTCTTAAAGACCCGTCTGATGGAGGCGTCTAGCGTAGACTGCCTGGCAACTTAAACCAAAGACTTGTACCACAAACTGAGAAAAAATAAATTCATCTTCTAAGTATATGGTATCCTGACATGAGAATCAGGCGCCAAACCCTTGTATACCACCACTTCATCTTCCTCTGAAATTTCACTCTCCCTGAGCATTAATGTTAAACCCAGTGAGTCGGATGAAAGTGCGTTTGGACAGCGGAAAACGACAATTAAATTATTTAAACATGTCTGAATATACAGGTAACCATTATTGAAATGTAAATAAGATAAATATATACAACAGGATGTCATCATCATCCACTCCATGCTCCACATGGAGCCTTGGGCTACCTCTGCTTGTGGGTTTTTTGTGAGGAAACCCGCTCTAAATAGTCACCAACTTTTGCTATTGGTGGTTGATGATTACAATATACAATCATTTTATATGCTGAGGTTGCCAGCCTCAAATGTTAAATGTAAAAATATAAAATGATAAAATGTACATATTGCAACTTAACCCGATTACCGGGAATGAAGTTAAGGCTTCTTGCACAGGAAAACTTTCGATTAGTGTCTGGGTACTGGTTTTAAGAGGCCGTCTTACAGGTGGTCGGCGTATTACCTTAATCATAATCTCACTGTTATTCTGTATGTATGTTCCAAGGACTTGTGGATTCCACTACTACAGTCGAGTTTTCTTTCTGTTTAATATCAGAAGATCCTTTAATACTTAGTCTAGTCCGTACGTTGGAGTCATATTTCTGTTCGTTATCATGGCTGTTTTAAATGTCTTCTTCTTGACGAAATGGAAAAGCAGTGAAGTAGCCCCAAACTGTTGCAGTCTCTAACACGTCATTCCCCTACGGCAGTACGCGCTATGGTACTAAGTTACATATCCTCACTTGTATCCTCTGGATATACATGATACAAATATTAGAACAATGGGCAATAACTACCATTTAACAGATAGGTTTTTTTTTTTACATTTTTTTTAAAAACTCCAGAAACAGAATAAAAGATAATGCAATCTAAAATGTCCAATAATCTGACGTTACAAAAGAGACATCAACAATTGCTTCCCCTTATGAAATCTTGTGTTAACAAACTGGATCTCAGGTTCAGTTGTTATTTCAATGTGATATAGCATGTGATGTCATAAAATGACAGTTAATTGTCTTTACTTTGACGTTTGTTTCATATAAATTAGTTGAATGCTAGTCAAGCAATAACAATTTAAAAAAGAAAAGTGACTGCATAGACGTATAGACATGTGATAACACTTAGCTAAGTTGACGTTGAGGCCAGTCCATCTTTTTTTCAGCGTGTAACATGCTGCTGCTGACCAACCACTACCAAAAGATCACCTTGAGAAACCATGGACTACCAAAAAACTGCACTGTCCTCTCGCTGTACCCTCAGAGAGTACAGTTTCTCTACGTAAACATAGGTAAGGGACGGTCTCTGTTATTGAAGTCATGTCTTTCTGGGGGTTTTTTTTGGACTTCTAAGTGTGGTGATGTGGAAATCATACTTACAATATTGATTCATTAATTCCCCCTTAATCTCCTGCGTAGCCTTCTTGGATAAGGGCGAAAAAAATAGAAGGTCCCGTTTGCAAGTCGCGCACGTTAAAAATCCCTCGGCAGTTGGAAATTGTACAGAGTAGGCAGTACGGCCGCTGCCCTGACAAAATTTACAAAAATTAGGAAAACCTACCCACCACAATAATATTTATAGAATATGTTATTCTTGTATACACACATTGAGATTCTCGCCGGTGCTACGGAGTCGTGCACTGTGTTGAGATCCTCATTGTTTTCTACTTCTTTATTTCTCACGTGCGTCTGAAACATACCTTTAGGTGTGTAAAATCTATTTAATTGCTGCTTACATGCCTCGAGTTTCCCTTCTTTATTTGTTTTAATGAGGTCCTCCTTGTGTGATCTAAGGGAGAAGATCGGAGTACTGTTGGTGTTGTCCGCGTGAAATGCAGATGGTCCTTGAACGAAATACCATATAAATCATTTGCTATTTCTGCGCAAGAAAACCATAAATTGTTCTATAAGACCCTAAAGAATATGATGAAGGAAAAACAGTGCCCTCTTAAATTTATATATGACAAGCAAGGCAAATTGCTTACTGCCCCAAAAGAAGTAATGGAAAGATGGAAAAATATTTTTCAGAGTTCCTGGATGGTGAGCAAGGTCAAGCATCAGAAATGATAACCACTAGCACAGAAGAGGAAACCAATGGTGATGACAGTGACATGAAGATGGAAGAACTGAAGGCAGCACTGGAGAAATCAAGATGGGCAAAGCAGCAGGACATGGTGGCATAACACCAGAAATGGTTAAGTACATGGGAGCAGCAGGCGACCTGTTACTCCTAAGGGTCCTACAGCCAGCTTGGTGCCACAAGACCATAACAAAGGATTGGGAGATCGCCATAATAACACCGATTTTCAAAAAGGATGACAACCGACAATGTGGAAACCATAGAGGCATATCCCTCCTCAGTGTCCCTGGTAAAATCGACTCTAGAATCCTAGGGCAGAGACTCCGACGCCTAGCTGAGCCACAGTTGGATGAGGTCTAGTGTGGCTTCCGAGCAAATCAAAGTACTCAAGACCTAATCTTCACACTCAGACAGCTGAGTGAAAAGGCTCTTGAGTATAAGAGTGAGATCCATCTTTGCTTCTTAGATCTGGAAAAGGCATTTGAGAAGGTCCCCTGGAACAAACTCTGGGACTGTTTGGCAAGGAAGAACATTAAAGCACCTCTGATTCATGCTATACAGGGCTTCTACAAGTCTTGCAGAAATTATGCGAGGACAGCAAATCATAAGTCAGAAGAGTTCAGGACCACCACTGGTGTAAGATAAGGTGATATCCTGTCACCTTATCTTTTCATACTCCTCATGGACGATGTCATCAAGGCATGTAAGGAGAGAACAAGAAAGTATTCAGCGGGGTACTGGAAGATGAGACAGGTCTGTATTTCAAAGCTGGCATTTGCTGATGATGTTGCCCTGATTGCTAAATCAAAGGCACATTTTCAATCCAACCTGCAAGTCTGGAAGGAAGAGCTGGAGAAGAGAGGGATAATCATCAGCAGCTTGAAAATAAAAACCATGGTGATATCACGAGAGGAAAGAAGACATCAAATTAAGCTGGGAGAACAGGTCCTGGAGCATGTCGACCACTTTAAATACATTGGGACTGTAATAGACCGGAAGGGAGGCATTAAAGAAGAGTTGGCTACCCGAAGAGAAGCAGCTGGGATACTTTTCAAGCCATAAATCGAGGATTCCTCAGCAAAAATGAAGTTGGTAAGAAGATGAAGATGGCTGTCTACCGCTCAACCTATGTCCCAGTCTTGACGTATGGATGTGAGTCATGGGCAATGTCTACAACCCACAAAAGCCAGATCCAAACCTCAGAAATGAGGTATCTGAGGAAGGCGATTGAAGTAACAAGAAGAGACATGGTCTGCAAACAGACGATACATCAAGGCTTAAAAACCCAAATCCTGCAGACCCAAGTAGAACATTCCCAACTGAGATGTTTTGGCCATGTCTGCAGAATTGGAGAAGATCGGCTTCCACGGCAGGCATGGGAAACTAAGAGCCAAGGATCCAGACTTCCAGGACGACCCAAAGTCCGCTGGGAGGACAACATTAGACAATGAAGGTTCGATGACTAGAATGGAACCAAGCCAGGAGGAAGACAGCCGATAGAATAGTATGGCGCTCTCTCTTACAAACCTCTACACCTCACGATAGAAGAGGAACGACTAAGTAAGTAAGCTATTTCTGTCTTTATGTAGCATGGACCCACCACAAGAAGCTGACCACCGGGTAGAAAGCATGCATCAAAGCCCCTGTACTCTTGAAGCTGCAGATTCTGTAGCACTGTGTTTCCTAAATTTACAGTAATCGCATACCCGTTATGACAGTTTAGTATTACCGGCGTATCCCTCTCATCATAATCGTCACAATCATCATCGTCATCGTCAACATCATCGCCATCATCATCGCCATAATGATCATCATCGGCATCATCATCAACATCGCTATCATCATCATCATCGTCACCATCATCATCGCCATCATCGTCGTCATCATCATCATCGCTATCATCGTCATGATCGCCATCGTCATCATCATGATCGCCATAATCATCATTGAAAATTTTCACCAATTCTATCATATCATCATCATTGAAAAATTGCCACCATCGTCATCATCATCGCCATTATCATTAATATTATTGCTATCATCATCATAATCATCGCCATCATCTCGCGATCATCATCATCGTGTGGAACTGATGACAGCAACCAGACAATTAACAGTGAAACTAGAAGTGAAAAGTAGTGGCAGGGGATAGATAGGACAGACCTTGAGGAAACCTATTGATAGCATTAGAAGACAGTAAGGTAATTGTTATGTTAAACATACGACGGATGCATCCTCTCTCACTTCCATTTCTGCTAGTCTGTGACGAAATGGACGACCTCTTCACGATCTCGGTTTCTCACCAGCAGTATCGGTGCATTTGTGGTACTGATTTTTTATTATGTGCTCTCAAGTATCGCACTTTTCTTTCTTTCTTTCGTCGCTATTTTTCTGCTAAGTAGCAGATATTTGATTTTATCAAATCAATTGACACTCCTCTCTGTGATGTCACCTATTGTTACCCGGTCATTCTAGCTTGCGGTGAGCAACGGAGATAAGATATTCGCCAGCGTGTTTAGATTGAACCGCTGATAAGACGACTCGTTTGGTAACCCAGATGGGCAGACACGATGTTTTTGCGTACTCATACGACAGATAAAGAGATTACTGTCTGTGTGACACACGTGGGCAGACAAGTGTGACATAATCGCTTCCGGGCCGACTTGTAATGTCAACATTACTTTTTAATAAGTAATAAGAATTACAGCTTACCCATGTTGTCATGATTGTCTACCGATCTGCCTGTGAGAGTGTATGCAAGGCATCTGATGTCCATATATGGTAATACGTGACCTTTGCAGGCACGCACCTTATTTCACGTGGGACTATTTTGAAAATATCATACCCTATCTGCATGATTTGAAACGATTGGATCTTTCTGATTAGATTCATAACAACAATGCGTGGGTGTGGTGATGTTATGAGGTGTTATGGGTGTTGTATCCACCTACGTGTACACCGAGTGAGGTCAAGCTATGTACGTCCCTGAGTCTAATTGTTGAGAGTTTATTTATTATCAGGGTACATACGGTGCTACCACATTTAGATCTCACTCGGGTTATATTTTTAGGTTGTATGTTAAATTTGCTACGTGTCTAGGGTAATGTGAAGGTGATGATGTATTAATACAACATACACAACTAAAATTTAATAATATCGAATGAACAAGACTTTGGGTAAAATTTGGCAATTACGTATAGTACCATTTAATTTTTCCTGACCCTAAATGATCTGGGTCAGGACTGTTAATTCAAAATAAGAAATGTGCATTTATACAATAATTAATAACTAATGTAGGTAATCTGTCTATAAGAGTGAAAATGCTATCTTATTAATGGATATGTATTCCCCTCTTTTTATCTTTACTTTAAATAATGGATAAGTGATTTTGGGTTGGGGTGGATCATCATCCACTCTTGTGTTTTCAAAACTTTTATTACAATTGTACAAAGTGGATATGATCTCAAGTGCCGACTAAGTGGTACTTATCTTTAAAATATGTTGTATAGTGCTGATGTGGTTCTTCAGTGACCATGGGCCTGTCTCTGGGAAGTCCTGGCAGTACCAGTGGCAGGGTGCTTGTATTTTGCTTGACAGCTCCTCCTCACACACCATAAGGCCTCACCAGGAGTTCAGGGTCTGGCTTTTAAACACGAGATTTAACCCTGAGAAATGAAGGTATTTCCCCTTCTGTACATCACATTCAAACTAATGATTATACAGGTTAAAACATGGTACATTTAAAACAAAGAGTGTCAGCTCTTTACGACAACCCATTTCATCCATCTTAATTTAATATGACAGTGGACACCAGTATTTACATGCTTCTTTCAGATATTTGCAAATCCACTGTCATTTCAATATTGATCTTCTTCCATCTAATCAGGTGGGGTATACACTCTCCTTCTGGCAACTTATATTTATTTTCTTTTCTCAATTATTTTACATAAGTGTTCAGGTGTCAATTGAACACTGAGTTACAGTAAAGGATTTCCCTTAATCTCTTAACTTACTGTCGTAATATGTTATGATATTAATTTTCAGATACAATGTCCCTTTCTTCATGACTACCTTAGGCATGATGTGCTCCCTAAGGATAGCATAGGCTTCTTTTACTTACTAGGTCGTGTAATACAAAGTTATGAACGCCCCTTTCTGGGGTCTATCTTTAAAATGCAACAAAAGATATTAATAAAACATTTCTCTTACCGAAGTCAATGAAATAATTCACACACTAGTAATAGTTTGACTGGCAATTCTGTTAGCACAAGAATAGATCGCCTGTGTCCAGATTGCAACACTTTTTTGTTAAAAGCTTGACTTCTGATCTCAAACATCCACTAGGTGGAATATATTTTCTTCAAATGGCACTGAGCCTTGGTTTACTTCCTTATTGTCAAAGCCACTGGCCAATGGAAAAGACGAGTCCAAAAATACGACTCTTTTTTGAAAATCCTAAACAAGTCTATGTGTTTATTCATGCGCTGGTCAGTGTGCCTTTACTATTACGGAGTGAGAAAATGTTTCGCGAGGCTAAAAAATTTGCAGTTCCTACCTCCCCTCTTTTATTCATAACTAACTAGCATAAGCCAATAGGATTCAAATCTACGTATTTGACTTTTGGTTTGAAATGTTATCAAAACCGAGTATGAATGTGTCAAACCGTATGTCTCAATACTTTCTTTCTTCATTATCTTCGTTATTATTTGACCGATTGAAAAGATTAAAATTGTTTATTACTCTGTCAAGTGTCCTTTATCTTACTGTTATATTTTCGTCTACGTTTTTATCCACTTGTCCATTTTTTCTTTTCATCTTTATTGATTCAGAACAACATACTTTTATTATCTAAGTTCAGAGAACATATTAGAAAGATGATATGGTATAGAATAAACAACATTATCGTTTTTATTTCACTCTGTCTTTCCTTTTTATTCTTCCGTCTATACATATACACGCGTTCAATAGTCCCTTTCTGTTCTCCCCTCTTGCGCTAGTCGTCTCAGTTGCCAAGCAATCAGTGTCACTAGGAGTTCGTTAGATTTTACTCCATGCTAACTCCCTTTGCATTTTTGCCTCTCTCTCGCTCGAAACACGTCTTGTTCTAGTGCCAAAATCGTTTTTATGTTATATTTAGTTTTCATTACAGAGACGGGCAAAGGCGGTGGGGGGGGGGGGGCGTATCCTCACATGGCGTTACTAGATTCAAATCGCGTGTCGTTAGCGGGCGTTTTGTTTTGAAAAATGCGACTTTCTATAGACAAAATATTATATTATTGCGTCCGATTTTGTGACTTTTTGCTAGTGGTTTTGCCCTAGGCAATTATCACTGGGAGTAGGGGGGTCTACAAGGTGTAACTAGAGCGTTTTTTTCTTTTCTTTCCAACAGTTTGATTTTATGAGAATATCAAGCGGGTGGGGCAATAGTGTTAAGGAGGGGTTTTAATATTATCGTGGCGTAGTGAAACTAAATGCAAATGCGTTAATGACGTAACATTGAGAAGAAAGGAATATAGTCTGAACATTTCGCAGTTTTATTTCACTGGGAATTTCCCGCTCGCCAAAACAACATCAGACCTCGCCAGAGTGAAGACTAGATTAATAATTCCTTTTTTTAACCGGACCTGTTATTGGAGAACCAAATAAGACTTACAAAGCACAGGAAATCTCTATTTTCTAATAAGGAACACCGGGACTAGGAAACTGAAGAAACACACGGAGTCAGAGAGGGAATCTATTGTCAAATTAAAGACACCTAAGACGCGTGTAAGAGACCGACTCGTCTCTTTTATTCATCTGAGCAACAAGTCTGTAGCCAAGATTGGTTTACTGGTGGTACCAGCAGAAAGTACTATCTCTGGAACAAAAAGGGAACCGTGGCCTAAGCTTTAAGATGAAAGACCCACGTGGTAGACTCTCCTTGACGTTTCTGGGAAACTAGCTACCTGTTGTGAATTCTTATTCACAACACGCCATTCATACCAAAACGGCGCACCATACTAAATAAAGGGTAGGCTAGACGGACCAATGAAACGGCCTCCTTATTCACGTATGTTTACAAACGTATTAGACTAACATGGCCGGACTCCAAATCTGTGTTACCGAGTTGGGAATTGGAGATAAACTACAGAATTATGAGCGAAGTACCGCATGGAAGAGGTCAGTAATTCTATAATGGAACGGTTCCTTTATGAGTATGTGCAAGGATTTCCCCGGAAAGTGTTATACTAACAGAGAAAATTCGAGTGGAATGCATCGAGACATCAGGCAAGTCGAAAATATTGCTGTTTAGGCTGCGCCTATGAAAAGATGGACGAAGTAACGGAAAAGACAATTATCTAGAAAGATAAAAAAAGAACCGAGGACGTACTTTAAGCCTAAGATGAAGGAAATCGGTCCAGGAATAAAGGACATATGCATATTTCTAATTTTCCATAAATGCACAACTTGACAAAATTATGCCTGCATTTGAGGACTCGAACATACTTAGTCTTATTGTTCTCCGAGACATTCGGCCCTGAGCTATTTAAGAACGTGCTCACCTTCTAAGCTTGCCACAAAAATTCAAACTACAGCGAGAGCGCCAGTTCTGTCAGAGAGACTCCGTTGCCTTCTGCATCTGAGAGCAGACTGATTAGCCATTAATAGCTCGACTGTATGTACTTGAGGGTAAGAAAGAATGTATACATTTATATATTTCTAATTAATTAATCAAATTGTGCGGTAGGAAGTGTGTAACTGTATTATAAACCACCGTGGAATTATTGGAAACAATCCAAGCCTGTGTATATTCAGATAAATTGAAAATGGAAGCGAAAAGTGTGTTGATAGTTTTAGAAACGCATTTAAAGAATTATTTCTCGAAGGAATGGAACACACACAAGGAACGAAGGAAAGAATGAAAGTACTGGAATTACTATATTGATTAAGATATTATATAGTGTTTTCCACAAGAATAACTGTATGGAGGCGAATCATGGATAGATAGCTGTAATCAAGGAATTGGAGAAAGATTGTATTCATAATGAAATAAATTGTGTTATTACTGATTTATTATGCCCTGTGGGTCTACATGCGCACTGTCTGAAACTGTCTCTTATCACCTACATCTGTGGTAGAGAGGTAGAGATAGACAGTACATTGGTTAACCAATTATATTTCATGTTACATCCTGTAACAAACGTGTACATTTAAGAAGCCAGACACAACTGAAGGAGCTAGTGGTGCAAGAGCTCTATAAGTCTAGAGGGACAGCAACATAGTTACCTAATGCCTGGAAGAATCACATCTGACAGTTTCTATCCAGAGCAGTATTGTGAAAAACTCCAAGACAAGAAGTGAAGATAAGTAGCCATACAAGGTTACTGACCAGTGTTTAACCAGCTGTACCACAATCAATCAAATTAGACAGTATGATGAAAAGTCAGTGCATATAGATAGGCAAATTCATGAATCAGTGATTGACTTTATTTCATTAACGGTGAAGGACCCTTATTGATCCTAAATATAGATAGTCTACAACAAGATTAATTTCAGACAGGAATGGAGAACTGTCCTTAGAAATATGCAGACTGTAGATATTTTGTGAATATTTGACAAGTGATTTTATTAATTTTATACCTCAATCAATTTTAAGTTCAGTGAAAATTTCACAAAGAAAAGAAAACTTGTACAAAATAAATTGTAAATTTACTTACTTGGATTATTTAAGTTAAATTACAGTTCTTGTTGGTTAATAGTTTAGTTTAATACCCCTAGCAGAGCTTAATATTATAAACAGAGGAGGATCTTGAGAGGAGCATTTAGGAACCTAGAATAATACACTATCATCATACCTAGGAACTTATACAGCTTGATCTGACCTTTGATGTCCATACACCCTTACTCTTTTCTGAGAAGGGGGTATTTCTTATAAGACCAGACTGTTTTTTGGCACTATCCTGGTATCGCCTGATACAACTTTGTGTCCAGGATATCTTTCATTTAAAATATACCAACCTCTCGTGACACTACCCCCGACAACCTTGATCAGAGACGAGCGTGAGCAGAGTGAAAAGAACCAACCCATAAGAAGGAGCAGAACCATCATTGGCAGCTAAGTTCAAATATATGCTGCCACTTGAATTTCTTGTAACATCTCACATTCAATAAAGACTGTGAAGATACCTTTTCTTGATCTATAACTATTCAAATTATTTCCAACTGTTAAAACCTAAAGTGATTATTAAATGTTGTTATTTGTAATGTTACAAATTTAACTTCGATTTAATCATTTTAAATCAAATTACTACACACACTCTAAACAGAGCTATACTAGAATAATAGAATTACACTGAGTAAATCAGGGATGGGGGCTTAAACGAGCTGAAAGTTATATCCTTCACAAAAGCGTCGGAAGAATTACAGAGTTAACATTCTCAGCCAAAGCAGTATTGTTCTCGCTTATTCTGAATATCTTGTGAAGACTCCCTTTGTAATAGAAGTGTCATCACCCTTCTATCTACATCTCTGCCAAGAGTAATCTTGTGCGAATGTAGACACATTTGAAGCCCATATTAGATACTCTTGAGTTTTGGCCACTGTTGGACCACTACTGCAAAGCAGGGGAGGCAATACCGTCACACAGTCTCACGTTTGATGCCAAACTCCAACAGCCTCAGCCATGTTGGTTCATCCATCGCAGTGTCATTATCTTGCAGGCGATCATTAATAGCCCTTAGTATCTCTCCTTAAAGACAGTACTTTTTTTCTGGAATCTCCAGAGTAAGAGAAGCTGAAGAAATGCTGTCTATTTATTAAATAAAAATACATATAATTTGCATTCAATAGTTTTTGAAAACATCAAAAGTCAAGAAAAAGCGCGTATGCCATAACAAATTATTTGAGCCAGACAAGCTCAAGCCAGAAACATAACTTTGTGAAGGACCTCTCGTTTTGTTAATAACATCTATGCGGTTGCCAGAAGCTGTAAATAAAAAAGAAAAAAGGAAGTGATAGGAAGAAGAAGAGGTGGATGGGTGGAAGAAGCAGAAGTTTAAACTGCATAAGGACTTTCTTTTAGATACATGTGTAACTGAATCTACTCCACGATAAGGGAGATAATAATGAAAACATCGATAGTGAGAGAGGGCCCAAAGTGGTACTGATAATTTTAATGATCTCCCCTGCAACAACTTCATTCCACCCGTATTGCTAAATTTCTGAAGGTAATTTTGTAACCTATATAAAACGATCGCACCACCTTTTCGGAATAATGCGGAAGCGGCGCGCATTGCACCGCGAAAGTAAATTGAACACCCATTAGAAGAACGCTCATGACTGTTTTTTCGTGATGCATTGTTCAGTGTGTTAGAAATAGTCTCACCAGCCTTTCGGGAAAATTGAACTGTGCTCTGAGTGAAAGTTATTTTGAGTACTCATTATAATCACCACATATAGAGGTCAATAATCTATTTTATTAGGATTTCACAGATTTCTTCGCAGGTAACCGTCATGAAATTACGGAGAAATTTGATAATTTAGTTTCATAATGCCTTTGTGCAAAAGAAACTTATTTCACAAGCTAGAAAGAAGCAATCTACTTTTTTGGGAGAAGAGGAAAGCTGGAATCTATTGTAACAACAGACTGAAGAAAAAAGAGATAGGAGAAGACAAAGAGAGTAAATTCTGGACACTTTGACATCGTGGCATGGAAAGAAGTCAACAATAGAATTGATAAATTGTACCGGAGACAGGAAGTTGTGGAGAGACATGATCTCCTACGACACTAGGCATGGTACTTGAAGAAGTTTCACAATAATACCTTTACAGGTTTTTCCCCTTAAACCTTAACATTCTATTAAAACTAAAAACTGAGGACTGGATTTTTAAAAAAAAAATACACACAAAATCATCGCAGGCAGTAATAAAGTTTCTTTTTCTTCTTCTTCTTCTTCCTCGTTCGTCCTGAAAAGGACGTTGGTTGTAATAAAGTTTGAGGTACTTTATTTTCACACATCAGTTTAGAGTCAAACCATAACCGCCTTTCTGTCATCTTGAGACGTAGCCAGGTTTCTGTAATTTTAGCTTTTGTCATGACAGCCAACAAAGCACAGGGACAATCATTTGACCCTTTAGGTGTTTACCTACCAGAAGTAGTCTGTGCTCATGGCCAACTTTATATAGCGCTCACGTGAGGAAGTAACCTAGGCCATTCCCTTCATAGAGAATTGTCTTATCGGTAACGTTAGTCCCTTCCCAACATTTCCCACTAAAGTAGCAGTCTTTTCATGGCGCGTTCATGGAACTAATGTTTATCATGTCATCTATCTATCTATCTATCTATCTGTCTATCTATCTATCTATCTATCTATCTATCTATCTATCTATCTGTCTGTCTGTCTGTCTGTCTGTCTGTCTGTCTGTCTGTCTGTCTGTCTGTCTGTAGCCCCGTGTAGTTTCCGGAACCAACGATGCATAATCATGTGACTGCTTGGTAACAATGCCATGAAGCAATGGCTAGCAGTAGGATAGCATTGTAGCATTGATTCATGTGTTACATGTTTCAGGTGAGAAGAGCAGAGACACACTTTTCTATCGACCAGCAGCGGAGTGGAGCACAGGACTTAGAACAAAGGTGAGACAGTCTCCTTATGAATTCATTAAAATTTATTTGATCACTGTCTGTCTGTCTGTCTGTCTATTTGTTTAATTAATCCATCTCCGGCTTCTCTAAACACCAGGTAGGCAATTGGATCTCGAGCCCAGCCACAGGTATGAAAATATCATATTACACTCGCCAGCACAAATAAGAAATTGTCCTAATTAGTTTGATTAAAAACAATTTGGCGGAGAACTGTGGAGGCCGAGATGCAAAGAATGAACTCGAGCTGGGGCACTGCACAAAGGATGGCCGCCGACCGAGCAAAGTGGAAGCAGTTTGTTGCTGCCCTACGAGACGCCACCAAGCGTGAGGGCCACTGACTGCTTTGATAGTCGGCGGCTAAGGATCAAAGAAGTAGAGGACTTTGAATACAGGTGGAAATTAAGAAAATACTGTAAATTACTTTATTCGAGCATTATTCTTACTTCAAACTAAAGTCAAACAAAAATCAAGGTATATAAACAGTGGCGGATCTACATTTTGGGGAGATTCTGAAGCTTGAACTCTTGAAGAGACCCCTTTTAAAAAAAAAAAGTGTTATGGGATGGGAAAGAAACGTATTACAGAGAAAAATGTACTTGGTGGACCTAAATCTCAAGTTTCATTCTCTTCATAATGATCTATCTATCTATCTATCTATCTATCTATCTATCTATCTATCTATCTATCTATCTATCTATCTATCTATCTATCTATCTATCTATCTATCTATCTATCTACCTACCTACCTACCTACCTACCTACCTACCTACCTACCTACCTACCTACCTACCTACCTACCTATCTATCTATCTATCTATCTATCTATCTATCTATCTATCTATCTATCTATCTATCTATCTATCTATCTATCTATCTATCTATCTATCTATCTAGCTATTGCCCCGTGTAGTTTCCGGATCCAACGATGCAAGATCATGTGACTGCATGACTCACCTCTGTTCATAAATGATTAAAAAGAAAATCAATATAAACAATCTTGCTATCTTTCTGTCTGACCAATAGGAACAAATATTTTAACTCGACCCACAGCTCAGCTCTCTGTCCACATTCATGTCCGTTATTCGAGATCTCTATTTCTAAAGGATCAAAATGATTGATAAAACCAGTGATCCACAGACCCACATCGAGCCAAGTATTTAAAAGTAGGAAGTTTCTCCTGTTTCAGGAGATATTTCTGCATCATCATCCAACAGACTGGAAGTATGATAAGCACTATTCACATTTCACGTAAAAGTGTTATGATTTCATATTTCGTTGGACTGTTTAATCATGGATATGAAAGAACCCACTCGCTTTTTCAGGACAGGCTGGAAATACCAGTATACGTATTTAAGGCGTAGTTAGTTTTTTAATCAAGAAAGGTTTTTTTTTCCATTAAATTTTCGTTCGGTAACACGCCAGGCCGAATTTTTCAATTTGCCACAATTAAGTTTCTCATCCGCTACATATAGCGATTTGCGAACTTATTACCCATCCCTCCTCTAACATTGATTTTAATTTGCAAGAATCAGGTCTTGGCTACTTTGAGCATGGGAGGGAAAAAAAGCAACAAAAAATAATGTAGTCTTTCCGGTGATACAACGGAAGGCTGTTAATAGGAATTAGCGGCCTTAATGTTCCGCTTCCGGGTCAGACATAAAGAGCGACCGTAGGGAACTCTCTATTGTCGTATAAAACCGTCGAGTGCTATCTGTGTCAGGTTTTACATGTCGACTATAAATAACCTCTCTACGTCGTCTATTAGATGGTCTAAAAATAGATTTGTCTGAAATGTGTAACTGAAATAATATGACGCATTTTTAAGGCATAAGGCAGTGATCCTCAAAATTCGGAGTTGTGACCCAAATAAAGGCCACAAGGAGGTATCGGGGGAAAAAAAACATTTATTCATATGATTACGTTTAAAATGCAAGAGGAGCCTATATTGCATTGAGAAGTATATAGAAATGAAAATAATTCAAGAATATCACAAAAATAAGGATCTTCAACTCAAATGTCAAGTCAGTTCTCTTTCAGTGGCTGTCAAACATGGAAAGTAATAAAAACAACAGCCAAGAAGTTACAGACTTTCATAAATGGCTGCTTGCCAAGAACAAGGATTGACGTGGTTTGACAAGTTCATCGATGTGGAACTAGTGACAAGAACCAGACAAGTGCCAGTAAAACAGAAAAAGCTGGCGATGGATAGGACAAAAAGCCAGGAAGCATGTTAATAGCCAAAAAAAGCCATCCATCAAAGCATTAAAACTACTGACAATGAAATCTCAAAGCAACAGAAAATTCCTTGCGTGAAACATACGAAAACAACCATATCCTTTAGGCGTAACAAATAAATTAAACAAACCAAGTACCAACTGCGTGTGTCTTCTGTCGCGTAGCGTTTGGAAGATAAGAATTATTTAGAGGAAATAATAGATCTGAATGTGGAAGATTTGGCTCAAGGAATTCCTGCTGGGTTTTCCACCACTGAAGGGAGACAAAGAGGGTAAATTCTCCTAACTAGACAGGTCTGGAAAAGCTAAGTTCCACGAAAAAGGGAACTCACCAAATCAATGCATAATTTTGTCATCCATGATGAAAAACACTTGATGTGAGACACATAGTACATACAGCAGACACTAATTCCATCGACAATACTATCATTCACCATCTATTCATTTTAGTTGCAATAAACCAATTGGGTGTATATACTGTACCCCATGCTTTGTTCCTTCCATTAGATGTTGAATATTGTCTGATGTTTATCTTCCTTTATAAGGGAGGGGGGGGGCTCGTAAAATATAATATAATTTAAAGAATAACAATAATAGATAACTGAGAAGGGGACTATGGTAGCGAGAGACAAAATATCTCCTTACAATCTTTTCCAGACCTGTCTAGTTAGGAGAATTTACCCTCTTTGTCTCCCTTCAGTGGTGGAAAACCCAGCAGGAATTCCTTGAGCCAAATCTTCCACATTCAGATCTATTATTTCCTCTAAATAATTCTTATCTTCCAAACGCTACGCAACACTGGGGTCTCAGTCCGGGAGTTGAACTTATGTATTTTATCATACCTCTGGGATAGTATCATTCATTCATTCATTACAGTATACCATTTTAACACATGTATTTTCACACAGTGAGCTCTAGAAAGACAGAAAACATTTTTTCTAGAATTTCAGGCATTGATTGGTGAATCCCTTTATTTATGTTGTATTTAATTAAGTTAGTTCATGATTTTGTATTTCATTGAATTACAGACCTTAAGTCTCCATAACTGTAGTAATTTTATTCTACAGCAGTCTGATAATTAGTAAGTTTTTGCTTGTTGTTAGAAATACTATTGGAAGGTAGCACTAGCTTACTCAGGTGGACTTTAACTGCAAAAGATGGCTGAAATAGTTAAGCTTAAGGCAGCACTAGGGGAGGCCGGTCGAGATCTAGGTTATAGTGGGGTGGAACTTGCAAATTATGTCAGTGTCGAGACTGATAAGTATTACGCTCGAGAAACAGCGAAAGCTGAAAGAGAAGAGCGAATAAAGTTAGCCGAAATAGATGAGAGGATAAAAGCTGTAGACGCTAGGGAAAGAAGCGAGAGAGATGAACGCGAGCATGCACTGAAGATGAAGCAGTTAGAGATGCAGGGACAAGCTCAAAGAGTTGAACCGGTAGCCGGTGCGACAACATTTACCTCCTCAGGCAACCTATTGCCCCGGTCAGATGATATGCCTTCCTTGCACGCAGGGGGCACAGGACCTTTGCCATCCTCACTCATGTCAAACTTGGGACCCTTGACGTTTCCATTTGAAGCTTTCTCGGAACAAGCCGACTCGATCGATAGGTATTTGGACAAATTTGAGAAGTTTGCCACCACGTTTGGTTTGGAGAAGAGCAAGTGGAACCTGAAACTGTCGCAAGGGCTTAGAGGAACTGCTTATGACGTGTATAGCAAGCTTCCTCCAGGTTTACAGGATGACTACGACTCTCTGAAAAAGGCACTATTGGTTCGTTATGACCTACATGCTGACGCCTATAGGAAGAGGTTCCGTAACTCTAGGAGGGAAGTCGGAGAGAACTTTGCTCAATTTGCCGCTAGACTGGATTCCTACGTGGAGAAGTGGGGTGCCCTAGGGAATTTTACTCATGATTGGGAAGGCCTGAAGGAAATGGTCATGATCGAACAACTGAAGGACACCATGACTTACGACATGAGAAGATTCCTGACAGAGAATGGGGCCAGCACTTTGGAATCCATAGTCCAGTTAGCGGAACGATATCAGGCAGCACTATCAGAGAATCCACCACCCAGACGGAAACAACCAGATTACGTATCTAGACAGACAGCTCAGTCACACATGGACCCCCAAGTGAAACCACCGTATACTAACTTCAAAAAGCATGACAAGCCAGACTACAAGACTACTCAGAGATCAAATTTCCAGCAGCAGAAGCAAGGAGAAAAATGGTGTAAGCACTGTAGAACCATCACCCACAATACGCAGGAGTGCAACCGGAAAAACCCACCTTATCATGCTGCCTGCCTACGTAAAAGTGCCGCAAGGGGAAATGGACCGGAAGAACCTCTGGACAAACCCCGACATCCCCCGGTCGTTGAGACAGTCCTCGTAAATGACCAAGAGGTGACCTGCCTTTATGATACAGGCCCTGCATTCGACGCCGTTGTCTGTGCATCCCTAGTCAAGCCTGACCAGATGACAGAAGACACTATAGAAATACAAGGACCTACTAAAAGTGCAGCACCTATGCGTTTGGCCATAGCCAAGATTCAGGTCAAATCGAAATATGTGACTGGGGAAATCAGTGCAGCGATTTTGGACGACCCTATTTATCCCTTGATCTTAGGGTGTAGGTATGTGTTCTTGGGAGAACCCATTCACCCTCTGGTTGTGCGGCTGTCACCACTAGAGGACAGGCCAAACGGAATACGGAGTTGGAATCCCCACCCAACATCCTTCCTGAGGAATTAAAAAAGGCGCAAACTGAGGATCAATCTCTAGCACCCTGCTACAAAATACTACCGAGAGCGCACACTCCTCTCCAAAAGGGAGACTTCTACAAGAAAAATGGGCTGTTGCATCGGAAAGCAGGAAAGGGAGGACAGGAACATGGGCAACTTGTGGTTCCGTCAGCATATCGAACCCAGGTCCTAGAAATGGGCCATGCCCTTCCGTTTAGTGGCCATATGGGCATAAGTGCCACGATTCAGCGTATTTCATTTCATTATTATTGGCCAGGTATCAACGCCGATATCCAGAGATATGTGAAATCATGCCCGCAGTGCCAGAGGACAGCGCCGAAACACTGGACGGCCCCAGCCACTCTGGGAGAAATGCCAATCTTGGGCACACCCTTCGAACGAGTAGCGGTGGATATTGTGGGTCCACTTACTCGAAGCAAAAAAAGAAACAGTTATATACTCATGTTGGTGGATTGTTGCTCCATGTGGGCAGAGGCAATTGCTATGCCCGCCTGTGATTCCAAGCATGTTGCTGAGGCTCTGCTCACCATATTTACTCGGCTAGGGTTTCCGTCACAGATCCTGACAGATAATGGTTCGCAATTCCGAGGAAAACTCACAGAGGAAGTGTTTAGGATATTTCAGGCCCGACATATCCACACCTCTCCCTACCACCCCCAGGCAAATGGCCAGGTGGAGCGGTTTAACGGGACCCTTATTTCCATCCTTCGGAAACTTGCACAGGAAAAACCAGAGAGCTGGGATCAGTACTTACCCGCAGCACTATTTGCTTACCGCGAAGTACCCCACAATTCTACTGGGATGCCACCTGCCACATTGCTGTTTGGTAGACCTATAAATGGACCTTTAGAGGCACTGTTACGTACCTGGACAGATGATAAAGCTGATGAGACGGTCACCTCTGCATCCCAATACGTGAATGAGTTGACCCAACGCCTTAAAACAGGATGGGAACTGGCAAAGGAAAATGTACGCCGTGCCCGTCGTAAACATGCGCGTTACTACAACCGCACTGCGAAGGATAGGGAGCTAGAAGTAGGAGAACAGGTATTATTACTCCTGCGCAGTAGCAATAATAAATTGCAAATCGGGTGGAGAGGTCCGTACAAAATTGTTGAGAAAATGTCGCGCACCAATTACAAGATTGCCATAAAGGGGAAGCAGAAAATTTACCACATAAACCTGCTGAAGCAATATTATGAAAGACCAGGTGCAGAACCAGCCCATTTCCTGACACTGGCTATTGCGACGGAAACTGAGGCAGAACCCCTGACCTCCTGTGAATACCCTCTTCGTCAGTGCGAAACTCATCAAGATGTTCAGATTAGTTCAACTTTAACGGAGGATCAGCAGGCACAGGTGCAACAGTTGTTGAGAAAACACACTAGTACACTCACTGATAAACCTGGCATGACCAACCTGATAAAATTTGATATGAAGCTAACAGACCTCGCCCCGGTACGAGTTAAGAACTATCCTGTTCCTTATGCTAAGGCAAAGGCATTGAGTGAGGAAATCGAGTACCTGCTTAAGGAAAATATTATCTCAAAATCAGAGTCTCCTTATAGAGAGAGTGTGGTGTTGCTTAGAAAATCCACAGGAGAACATCGCCTCTGCATAGACTACCGAAGGCTCAACGCTGTAACTGAATTTCAAGCGGAGCCCTTACCTGATCAGAATCAGCTTTTCACCAAGCTGAGTAGAGCGCGATACTTTTCGAAGATAGATCTTAGCAAAGGGTACTACCAGATCCCGGTGAAAGAGGAAATTCGACACATGTTAGCATTTAGTACTTCTGAGGGCCATTACGAGTTTAATGTATTGCCATTTGGGCTAAGCAACGCCCCAAGCGTCTTTACTCGTATGATGAGGAAGCTACTGGAACCCCTGAACCACCCTGGGATAAGTAATTTCATGGACGACATACTTATCGCCACGAACACCTTTGAGGAGCACCTGGACGCAGTTTCCCTACTCTTCGAAAGACTTAGAGAAACAGGACTCACCGCTCGCCCTACAAAATGTCAAATTGCCTGCGAGCAACTAGAATTCCTGGGACACACCATCTCGCATGGATGCATGTTCCCAGATGCACGTAATATTGAGAAGTTACAACGGGCCCCACGACCCCAGACTAAAAAGGATGTAAGGTCATTTGTGTCTCTATGTGGCTTCTACCAGAGATATATTAAAGATTTTAATACCCTGAGTGCGCCACTGACCGCGTTAACCAAGAATGGGAACCCGGACAAAGTAACCTGGACAGCGGAGTGTGAAAATGCCTACACGCTGCTGAAGGAGAAACTCACAGCTAGGCCAATTCTGCGACTGCCTGACTTAACTCTGAACTTTACGCTGCGAACAGATGCTAGCAATATAGGGATAGGAGCCACTCTCCTGCAGCCTAGTGATAGACCTTCTGCAACTCTATTCCCCATTGCATATGCTAGTAGGAAATTGAACCCTGCTGAACAGAACTACTCTACCATCGAACGAGAATGTCTGTCGCTAATATGGGCTGTGCAGAAGTTTCAACCATATTTATACGGGAAAAAGTTCACGGTGCAGTGTGATCATCAACCGTTGATATTTCTTGCAGCGTCGAAGAACCTTAATGCCCGGCTTATGAGATGGTCACTACTGTTGCAGCCATATTCCTTTCACATAGAATACATACCTGGGAGGAACAACGTAGGGGCAGATTTTTTGAGCAGACATCCGGACGCAACCGAGGAGATATGAGAAAAAGAACAGGAAGACAGGACCAGTGGAGTTGGACGGAACGTCAAACTTGAGGAGGGGCTTGTGTGACGACTTGGCCAATCTTCTCTTCATTTTTTAATATTATTTACGTGACATCATTTTTTCTCATCCTCAATGCATGATCGCAAAGTCCCGGGAAGTGTCACTTGTGGAAATTCTCCTAGCGTTCAGTGATTTTCTCCTCGCGTTTAATGCTATTTTTAGATACGACGTCATTGTTGACCCCTGACCTCGGTAGCTAGGAACCTGTTTTAATTTAAGACTGCTTAAACTGATAAAACCAGTTTATGCCACTTTCGGAACACCCCCACGTGACTTTTAACGCTATTGATTGGAGCGTTTATATGACGCTAAGGTCACATGATGCCCGCTACGGATCACGTGTCCAAGCGGAAATGACCCGCTAAAAGGCAGCAAATCCAGCGAGTTTTCACTTGCCCAGGAAACCTTGAGACAGCTAGGTCTAACCCAGATATCGGCGAATTCACGCATTAAAAAGCACTGAAGCCACGTGTCTAAATTGCGGGTTAGCGTCCATCTTTGAGTAGGTAAGTGAAAACTCGCTGGATTTGCCGCCTTTTAGCGGGTCATTTCCGCTTGGACACGTGATCCGTAGCGGGCATCATGTGACCTTAGCGTCATATAAACGCTCCAATCAATAGCGTTAAAAGTCACGTGGGGGTGTTCCGAAAGTGGCATAAACTGGTTTTATCAGTTTAAGCAGTCTTAAATTAAAACAGGTTCCTAGCTACCGAGGTCAGGGGTCAACAATGACGTCGTATCTAAAAATAGCATTAAACGCGAGGAGAAAATCACTGAACGCTAGGAGAATTTCCACAAGTGACACTTCCCGGGACTTTGCGATCATGCATTGAGGATGAGAAAAAATGATGTCACGTAAATAATAATAAAAAATGAAGAGAAGATTGGCCAAGTCGTCACATCTTCGACTGAGAGACAAACTGTATTTAGGGTCGCGGCCACAAACCTACTTAGTCGTTCCTCTTCTACCCTGGAGAGGTATTCTTAATATCCTATCGGCTGTCTTCCTCCTGGCCTAGTTCTTATCTAGTCCTCGGTCCTTCAGAGATTGTCTAATGTTGTCCTCCCAGCGGACTCTGTGTCGTCCTGGAGGTCTGAAACCCTGGCTCTAGATCCCCCATATTAGTTGTAGATGCCGATCATCTCCCATTCTGCAGATATGGCCAAACCATGGTAGTCTGCAGGAGCTGGGTTTTGAGACCATGCTATATCGTCTGGTTGAGATCATGTCTCGTCTTGTTACCACCTACCTGAGATATCTCATGTCTGAGGTTTGGAGCTGACTTTTGTGGGTTGTAGTCATTGTCCATGACTCGCATCCATACGGCAAGGCTGAAACATTGGCGGAGCGATACAAAGCCATCTTGGTCTTCTTGCTATTTTCTCATTTTCTGAGGAATCCTCAATTTATGGCCCCGAAAATTCTGCTGCTGCTCTTCGGATAGCCAACACGACCATCACCAATTTGAGAAACACTGGCTGAGAGACAAGATAAATAGGATAATGCACTGAAACAAGACAAAGACAGATGGTAAACAGTGGAAGGATAACTTAATCATTCTTCTATCTACCTCATCCTTTTTTACATTCAACTTGTCTTTCGTTTTTTTTTAAATTCCGTTTCTTTATTCTTTTGTTTTGTTTTCTTTTGTTTACTTAAAGCCCCTAGGTTTGTTGAACAAATATTTTCCTATATCTTCACGTAGTCCCAATGAATTATACTATCTCCGACCTAAGGGTCTTTTCTATTTGGACATGCGCCCTAATATAACCGACTAGGTTGAACGGGACGCGCCTCGCCAAAACGAGGCAAAACTTTATTTAAAAAAAAACAAAAAAAAAAACGTAGTCCCGTCTTGGGGATGAAGATCAAATTCACGATTTCTTTCCATTTTCTTCACGCATTACCATTCAGCGCCGAAGGAGCATAGGCCTTTGACAAACGTATGCCAAGTCTTCCTGTCACATACCATCAGCTCAAGATCTTACCATATCTCTTCACCATATATTTTTCAGTCTATCTCTGCTTCTTTTATTCTCGAGATTCCAGAACAACGGTTGTCCGGTTAACTTAATTGCTCGTGGGCCAGTTTTGTGTGTGTGTGTGTGTTCTTGGACGTTTACTGCTTCGCGGAGTTTCCAGAGGTCTCTAAGGTGACAAAGAAAGAACAGCACTACTCATTCCTCAGACAGTTAATGATCGCCTGTTAGAGAGCGACACTATAATCGATGAATTAAAAAGGCTAAGAATGTTGGAATTTGGCATCAAACGTAAGACTAGCAGGGATGGACGTATGAGAGGATGCATCCGTCTTGTGAACAACCAACGCGCTACTGGAACAGTTAGCATTCATAACCTTTGACATGTGCTGACGGAGACTGAGCACGTATGGATTTAACCGGAGTTGTAATATGGCTCTTAATCTACATTTGTCTCAGGTTACAGTTCATTCCTGGCCCTAATTCTAAACGTGTCTCAAGGAACAGTTCATCCCGGCTCTATTCTACTTTTATCTCTAGTTACAGTTCATTACTGGTTGTTATGATTAAAATTCATAACGATTGTTTCGGTATAATTAGGTCGCTCGACAGGGCTCCTTGTTTGTTTATTTTATACGGAGTCATTTATTAATACAGGAAGTGACGTCATGCCGGTATGGTGTATTTGGCAGACGTGAAACTAAAACTGCAGAAGTGAGGAGATTGTCTGCAGGCCTTCTACCATTGTGTGTCATGTGTTTGAGCTCCTGAGAATATAAATATTGTACATCCCTATGTTGTTTATCACTAATACATCAAGATCTTCTGTGAGGTGTATCTAGTTATCTTCATTTAAAGGGAGTATGGATTTTCAATGTCGAGTGTGAGAATATGATGAATAAAATGTGGACAATGAAAAGGACAGCGTTCCAGACATGAACGGACTGCCTAAAGTTGTATCGACGACTGCATATAATATGCCATGTGTATATTGAACTGATATGTATTCAATTTGGAGCAACATGATGTTTAAATAAAAATGTATACTGTCCACTTCGTCTATTGTGGCTCAAATAAGGGTGATTGACGTTGGCTGGTTTTGGTGTCTAGATGTTTGCTACCCTAGAAGTGAACTTGGCTTACAGGAACCATCCTGTCATTATATATATTAACCTTATCAAGAAAAGACACGTAACACTGGAATTTATTCATTTTTTCTTAAGTTACAGTTCATTGGTGGCTCTTATTCTACATCTCTAGTTACAGTTCATTATAGGCTCATATTCTAAACTTATTAGGCTCTTAAACTACAATTAGCTAAAGTTACAGGTCATTCATGGCTCTTGATCTACATTTATCTCTAGTTGCAGTTCATTGCTGGCTCTTATTATAAACGTGTCTCAAGGAACAGTTCCTGAATGACTCTTTTTCTATCTTGGCCTTAAGTTACAGTTCATTCCTGTTCCTAATTCTACATTTGTAGCTAGTATTTTAGCTCCTTTTTTATTTTCCTAAAATATTGACTGTTTCCAATTGTTATACTACATTTGTCTACAGTTATAATTTCTTTCTTTTTTTTATTACTCACAGGACATAGCTCTGCCTGTGTTTTTAACTCTTCATTTGTCTTTGCTCTTGTTCTCTTTTCTGCACCTTCTATAGCTCCTCATGGAGCACACGGGCACACGGGCATCATTGTATATGGCCCCGTTGAAGAAGCATGCCATTTTGATTACATGAAATGCTTCCAATCCTTCAGCGTCGTAAGCACAGTACGTCCTTCAGGTCTTCCACTCGTATTTTTAGTGTCCATAAGTTTACTTCGTTTAGTAATCATGAATACGGATCTTCTAATGATTTCCACATTTCGTGTCTTCTTGAATGTAATATCCCCTATTTTATTACCTTCTTGACCTTTGTTAAACATTGGCCGTCCTAACTCATCTGTCGAGAGTACATAGTCGTTATAGATAACTAGTACAGGAGTAAAAGTGATCAAGATAATTAAAAGATACAGTGTTATGTATATCAGTTTTAAATAGAACAATACCATTTGTGACAGTTAAAAAGACAAAGGCAGCCTCACGCAATCAAGATTCCCCTTAACTTAGAATCTCTCTTTGTCTCGTTATGAACTTACATCTTTCTTGCCGAAACAGCGACCAGTAGTCACTCTACTTTGCCATTTGTTGGTCACATTTCTTATGTTCATTCAGACAAATTCATTAAAGCAGTTCACACCCAACCCATCTTTCTTCACTCCCACATGATACCTGCCTCTTTCTTAACCTCACTCTTTCAGTCATCCTGGCTTAATAAACTGTCATAACAAATATCTCTAGAACCACAACAGTCTTACCTGAACATTCTGCTACATACTACAGCCACCAGCATCTCCTGTGACCAATTATCTCCCATACCAAACATTCATTGTAACAATCGATTTGTGTCCAAATTGTTAGTGCCAGAGTCAGAAAGGTGCAGACAGTGTTCAGCTTTATCAAGGGACTGGCGTGGGTTCTTCCAGCATGAAACTGGTTCTAGGATTCTGTGGCGTCAGGGAGACAATCGGTATGTACCTTATTTAGCCCATCTACCATGTGTACCTTTTATTTTATACTTTTGTGTATCGCTGGCAATTAGTTCACCACCCCATACTCAAACTCATCATTGTAGCCTCTTATGATTTGGCTCATGAAAGCAGTAGGCCTATTATCTCTTTGTCTCATAAGAGACAATTGGGGGCACATGAGGCATTATATAATCTCCATATAGCAGGGGTGGCTAAGTAGGCTACCTTTGGGAGCCACAATACTGAATACAATTTTGGAAAGAGCTATCTGTGCAAACTAACAAATATGTGCGATAAACACATTACGACAACAGAATAACGTTATATGATTTTATGCCATAATTTAAAAAAAAAAAAAAACTTTCTCTTGCAAACGAATGACACTGGTATCTTAACTTCCGAGTGTAATCCTACCTCGCTTAGCTCTGCCCGTCCTACCGCTGTTCCATTACAGCCCTTTTGCAACTTGTTATTCAACTTTGACTTGAAATTTTTAAAAACGACAAAAATTCACGATTCTAAGAGTGAAAACGCAAGTCACAACACTCAGAACTTTCCGAGTGCAGACATCACCGTTAACATTCATTTACCTAAAAAGAACGCCCAGACATATGCGCACGGCCGTTCATGTGACCGGCTGGCCTACACTAGCATTTATACGTGCTATAATGCTACATATAGGAATGACAGACATTAAAAGCAGATACGGCGTTTTTGCACAAAACGCAGTATCATTAAAGGTTCACGGCTTTGAGAGGGCAAAGATAGTGCAGTCCCAGAAAATAATATTGAATGCGTGTTTTGCGTGGGATTTTGTGAAGTGAGAGTTGTTATTTTGGGTTTTTTCCATTGTAAAATGGTGGGAAAAGAGAGGTGTGAAAAACGTCGAAAAACAGAAAGACGTGTGCAAAATGTCGAAAACAGAGAGACGTGTGTAAGATAAATGTAACGTGTGGAAAAAAAAATGAGACGTGTGGGAAAAGGCGGGAAAATGAAGGAGCTGTATAAAAAGGAGAGATGTGGGCGATAGAGAGATTAGATAGATAGACATTTTTGCTAGGCAGTTATAGTACTTAGGTGACTTCGTCTTTGAGATTATCAAGACCAGTTTTTTTCTTCTGTTGGATATATTTTCCTTTTGGATATACACACTATTTTGTTTAAGCGTAAGTAAACTATCATGTCATTGTGTAAATACCAGTGCTAGTCGAATGACGTACAATAAAACTTATGGTTGAATTTTACTGCAATTGCTGTGTTTTTGGAACGTTACAATTGGATCATTTAAAAATTATTACACGATTATTTGCTTATCACTAAACCTAAAAGGGTAAGAACGAACCTGGAAAGAAAATTAGCAAACGTCAAGAATCTCCATCTCAGGCGGAAGGCCTGTAGCCACTTGAATGACATATCACGAATGCAGAAAAACACAAACCTTGCCAGATAACTGACACGGGCACATACATAAACTCATTGGCGCCGTGACCAGCCCTTTTCTTTAGTGAAAGCATACTCATTTTGGCGCGCGAACAGCCTTTTTTCTTTAGTGATAGCAGACAGGTCTAATCACTAATCACTATCATGGACCCACAAAGGTTGCAACAACAACTTGACCAGCAACAATTACTGCTTCACCAGCAACAACAACAACACTTGATTAATATTCAGCAACAGCAATATGATTGTCAACCATACCATAGAAAATGGGAAAGAGACACTGTCAAAACAAGAGCAGATTGGAGTAGTCTAAATAGAAGACACCATAGAATATCAGTAAGAAATTTTGTTGGTCAAATCAGGAAAGGAATGAAACTGCAAATAAATAACATCAACATAGGGAAGCAACAGAAGTGTCAGTTAACAACCGAGAATGGCTGGAAAATGAATGTAGAGCCGGTATTTCCTATGGACAACCTTCTCCAACCACAACGCAAATATATGTTAGAGGACCCATTAGCTGTCATCCTACAACAAAAGCATGCAGCACATCAAATTGGGCACAAAAATAGCAGGAAAAGCTTTCCGGAAAAAACAGCGTATACACGATAAAAAAACAAAATTTGAACAGTTTCAAATCGGATATCTAGTATACTTCAAAAAACACGTTCGACATTCTAAATTTGACGACAAATGGATCGATGGCTTTAAAATCTTAGAACAGACTACACCAACAAATTTTATCCTGTGGCACGAAGAAAGAAAGATCAAGACGAAAGCCCACATTTCACAAATCAAGAAAGATAATCATCGTCCTGTTTCCCAGCCTATCCTCACAAATACCAGACCTATTCGCAAAACCACCTTCCTTTATCCCCCCACATCAGCCTCTAAATCTGGTGTGTCACGTTGTGATGATGAACACTCAAACCCCTCTCCTCACCCCACGTACGATGCTATAGACAGACTACGTAGATGTCGCGACACCTCTACGAGTGAAGATGACATCTCTTTGCAGGAGCTACGTGAGAGAATTCAATCAAGAAATTTTCGAGTTCAAGCAGATAATTACCAACAAAGCTCGTCGTTATCCAGTGACAGCAACACATCTTTGCATGCAGAAAAAGCCCAGAAGTACTATAGTTCAAATCAACCGCACCCCGGTACTAGCTGTCACCACTCAAATTCGCCTGCAAGTAGCGAAGACAACATTCCTCTTAACATACTACAGGAATGACTAGCCCAGCAACACCAGACTATACAAGATACCGACACCCATCTAGCTACACCACAACTTTCTGATACAGAGTTATCACCTGCCTCATTAACTGAACGAAATGCTTGCGTTCCTAATTCGATACAACGAGATGAGTCAGACTTTGACACTGACGAACAACAAGATGATAACGAGGATGATAACCAGCACATCGACAATAATATGGATACATCCATTCGGTTCGCCTCGAAACGACCCTACGTATCTTCATCAAACGTCTCGCTACCACTGACAAAGTTTATATGCCTTCCACAGGAGCATGTTCGTACAAAACTCTACAGAAAACGTTCAACTAAACGAAAAAACATCGCACAGCACAGTGCATCAACATCGCAACACCCTACCTGTAACACTGCATCAACCGTCACTGCTGTAGACACTGAGAAGAAGTACGATAGAAGATTGTCCATGAGGGACATCGCTATATTCGAGTTAACCAAGGTTGCTCTAGCTGGGCTACTCTAAATGGTTTTATTTCTATGTCCGAGTACGATAGCTGATTGCCCAGGAGAGGCATTGCTATTTTAGAGTCGACCAAGTTGCTCTAGCTGGGCTACTCTAAATGGTTTTATTTTTGTTTGTCCGTGTACGATAGCAGATTGTCCAGGAGAGGCTTTGCTATTTTAGAGTCGGCCAGGTTACTCTCGCTAGGCTGCTCTAAAAGGTTTTATTTTCAGCTGCTGCCAGCCACCTTCTATGTCGTCCTGCTGATACTATCAGCGGCAGTCATAACCGTCAGTGAAGAGAAACTAATCTGGAGAGACGCAACACTATTCGACATGGACAGTTACCCTTGTTACAGCGTTCAAACCATTACACTCAGAATTAGAAGATCTCATTATAATTTTTTGACTTAGAAATATATGTCTCAAATATTGTTGTACATTATAAGATAACCAAACACATGGGTTACATTGATGTACTATTAGCGACTAGGGCAGAATCTCAAAGCTTAAGGAAGACATTGTTTGATCTTAAGCTACACTTTCATGATGTGAGACAAGCACATCAACGAAAACGGGCGATTTTGCCGTTTGTAGGCAATGCGCTACAGTTTTTTTTGTTGGCACTGCACCCG
The DNA here is from genome assembly GCA_024509875.1 of Oreohelix idahoensis. Lineage (NCBI taxonomy): Eukaryota > Metazoa > Mollusca > Gastropoda > Stylommatophora > Oreohelicidae > Oreohelix > Oreohelix idahoensis. The sequence continues at coordinate 140,100 of JAMPIV010016240.1, forward strand.
ACGACAACTATGACAGTTTATGTCATAACATTAAGACCTTGGCGGAAAACCAAGACATTATTACACATGTGGTTAGCCAGAGCATCACAAATAGTGAAAAATACTCAGAGCTGTTTTTTTCTCAATTAAAGAATATTTATTCTACTTGTCTGTCCGGAGTTGCTGAACCAGACAAATGCTATGGATTATTTTATGGTTACTTTTTATATCTTGTTGAATTTCATAGATACTATCTTTAACCAGTTATTTTCTCTGATACCTCATTCGCTTCGTACTCCTGATATTCAGTCACGGAATTTATTCGCTCATTACCAATGCTTGTCCAAACAAGTACTTCACCATTGTATCACAGCAGAATTATGAGATATGTATAGCATCGCCATTTCTTTTCTGTAACATTGATAGTCTTTTCTATCGCATAAGTAACTATGTATCATGTCTTTTTACCAAAGCGTTGAGGTCGAGAAACACAGTTCCAACCTCCATTTCACGTCCTTCATCTTCCTCGACTTGCTCAATTTCTTATAACTATTTTCGGACTGATGACCCTTTCCATACATCTTCCGTTCTCAAGATGTATTTACCACTGAGAATATTTCTATTCAATTTCACTCCTCCACTTTCGTGGTATGGCAACCTCCCAAATTCATCCATCCAAACCGGAACTACTTTTTCTACTTTCCCCCCTCCAACACACTAACTGTGAATATCCCCATGGGAGTTTTAAAAAAAATTTTTCTTTCCTTTCTCCCACGCCTAACATTCCTCCAGCAACCCCCAGTTATACCCCCGCTCCCCATTAGTTACGCTACACTGGGCCCGTCAATGAGAGTTCTTACATCCAGACAGCGTGACCTTCACTGCTCTCGTTGAAAATCGCGGAGGTCATTGTGAAACGTAAATATAGTACTAGTCAGTTACCATTCAGATGTATGTATTAGGTTATGATACAATTATTGTCCTGATGTACTGATTAAAAGTTCGAGTTTTGTTTGGCATGACCAAACCTTATACGTGTTGACTTGAGAAAAGTTCTTAAGTCCTATATTGTTTATGTATATTGAATATCATAACTCCATGTTTTTATGTATTACTACTAGCGTTTGTTAAGTAAAGATTTACATAAGTATTGTATTAATACACGAATATCATTTACATATTGCGTATTGCACATTGCTATCCATATCCCATACTATTTAATGGCAAAGTGTATAAACAACTTGTAGGTGTCCCCGTCTTACGCATTATAAATCTACTAGGATCCCTCGTTTTACGAACATAATTATTTTTTCTTTTTTTTTGCTCACATGTATACTGAGATCTTGTAATAAATTTTTAGTGGCTCACATGTATACTGAGATCTTGTCATAATTTTTTTAACTTGGCTTACAGGTATACTGAGATCTTGTAATAATTTTTTTAGTTGGCTTACATGTATACTGAGAAAACCTCCTCTGATAGAGTCAAGTTAATAATGACCTATCACCCTCACAGCACTGCTGTCAATAGGATCCTGTATCGTCACCTACCTCTCCTTCAAGCTGACCCAACGGCACGGAAAGTGTTTAGTGAGCAATATTTGCTGGCATATAGACGGGATAAAAATTTGAGGGACCTCCTAGTCCACAGCCGTTTGAAAACCGTCAACGATGGCCACTTTGGGACCAAGCCATGTAACCGAACACGATATAAGACATGTCAGTTTGTAATCGATCACGTTCAGTCTCGTTCCCTAACGCCAAGTTCACCATCACCCATGGCTTCACATGTCAGTCACGCAACGCCATTTATGCTATTATATGCAAACGTTGCACCATTACTTACATCGGCCAAATGGGCACACGACTGGGCGACCGATTCTGCAGACACCTCTACGACATCTCTCAGTTTAAATCCACACCTGTGGCCATCCACTTCAATGGCCCTGACCACCACGGTGCCACTGACATCCAGGTGACAGCCATCAGATCCTGTTCCTCGGACGCCAGCAGTCGGTTTTGCCATAAACAACGCCTCATCCATCTTATGGGTTGCCTTAAACCACACGGTTTGAATACCCAACATTCTTTTGTCTGAGACGCCTTTCTCTATCTAGTCCCAGTTGTATTATGACTTTCTACTTTGATGCGATCACCCTTTTTTAAAATCGCTTTTCCCTCACTTTATATATTTTAATATTATTATTATTATGATTTTTTTTTTAATTTTTAAAAAAAAATTTTTTTTTTTTTTCTTAATAATTTTTTTTTCCCTCACTCTTTTCCAGTCCTTGTTTTCATTATTTCTTATTTTTTGTTTTTATGTACTAACGACTTCCGCTTTACGGTTTAGTGGCAGCCATCTTGCTTCACCATGTGACTGGACATAAGGGAATTTTTTTCTCTTATTTTTATAGTTTCATGTTCTCTACTTAATTCTCATTTTCTTTCCCTCCTGTCTCTTGTTTATCTGTCCCTGGCGAAGGCGTTGTGGCCGCAACGTAGGTTTTTCTTGTCCTTTCTCCTTGTAAGACGTATTACTATTTGTGTGTGTGTTTTTTTTTCCATTCTAGAGGTCTATGTTAGACAGATATTTCTTCTGGTTAACAGGTTATTCGTTGGTATTCATCATCACTATTCTTGAGCTCAACCAAGATCATAGGCCTTTCAATGAACTTATGCAAAGTCTTTCTGTCCCCGTGTCCTCAGCTTAAGGTCTTTCTGTGTTTTCTTCAACCCCTTCATGTTTCTCTCCAGTTCTCTTTTCCATGTTATCTTTGGGTTCCCTCGACATCTCTTACCCTGGGGATTCCGGAATAATGACTGTCTGGTAATGCTGTCAACATGTTTCCTCGATGTGTTTCCTATTCACCTCCAGCGCCTTCTTATCATTTGTTGGTACTGAGCGTTGTAAAATCTCTCTTTCCATCACATCTTGCAGATTTAAAATGAATTATGAAAAACAACATTATATTTTAGTATTTAGAAACCAGGTCATTATTCAGGATAAGGTGTAGCAAGGTTAATGAATTAAAAATACTAATGAAAGTGTGACGGTATAGCCTCTCCTGCTTTGCAGTAGTGGTCCAACAGTGACCAAACTCAAGAGTATCTAATATAGGCTTCAATGGAGTCTATTTGTACACAAGATTACTCTTGGCAGAAATGTAGATAGACTAGTAGTAAAGCATATATCACATAGGAGTCTTCACAAGAAATTCAGGTAAGCGAAAACAATGCTGGCTGTAGCTAAGCACGTTTATTCTGTAACCTGCCGACCACTTTTGTGAAGAATTTAAGCACTTATTTATCAGCTCGTTAAGCCCCCATCCCTGATTTACTCAGTGGAAATCTCTTATTCAAGTATAGCTCTGTTTGGAATGTGTGTAGTAAACGACTGAGACCAACATGCAGTAACTTTAAAATGATCAAATCGAAGTTAATTTTGTAACATTACAAATAACAAAATTTAATAATCACTTTAGTTTTAACAGTTTGAAAATAATTTGAGTAGTTATGGATAAAGAAAAACCATCATCCTCGTATTTGGGGATTGCAAAAAGGGTAAGAAAGTTCAGATGGCAGCATATATTTGAACTTCGCTGCCAATGACAGTTCTGTCTTTACACACTGATCACTCGTCTCTGGTCAAGGTTGTCGGGTGTAGCTCGTCTCCCAGAAACTTCAAGGAAAGTCTACACAGTGTGTTCTTTGTCTTAAAGCGTAGGCCACTGATCCCGTCTTGTTCCAGAAATAGTACGTTCTGCAGGTACCATCAATAACTGTGATAGAAGGATAGAAAAGAACGCTCTTCTGAGTATGGCGTTCTCCGACACAGTTATGTGTCCCCCTCTTCTATTTCACCATCCCACTTAACTCAGAGTTTACCCTCGATGAGAATTAAATTTAGTCCCTCGGGATAAAACTTCCTTTACATTTAAACTGAATAGCTTTAGCTTTACACTACATTTAAATGAAAAAGGTTAAACGTACAGATATAATATGTTTTACATTTACATCTCCACTTTTTGAAAAGTGTTCACAATATAAATCCATTCATGTTTCATTTACATTTACACTTGTCAAAAAGTTTGAAACTTCTATTAATTAAAATGAATATTTTCCAATGGACATTTACACTGGTTTGAAGCGTGAAACGTTATATTAATTTTAAAGTGAATATGTTTATAGGGACAATTACACTGCTTTGAAAATGTAAGTCTTATGCTTAGAATGGACATCATTTCTTTTCATCTTTCCCTCCCTGCTCCATAGGGAACCTGGAACTACTTTATGCTTTTAGTTCTCTTTACGAAACTATCAATAAAGCAATCACCAGCCCGAGCAGTGGTGGTTCATGAATCATCATTCAATTCGCTGAGGTTGCCAGCCTCAAATGACTTTGACATCCAATAGCGAGTTTCACACAATAAAATGCACATGGTAATATATACATGTATATGTTAGTTCACATTTTAGTAATAAAATATGAAATGTAAATCTAACTTACGCCAATCCTGGCTACAGACTTGTCGCACAGATGAATAAAAGAAACGAATCTTCTCTTACACAGGTCTGGGATTTCTTTGAATTTTACAATAGATAGCCCCTTCTGACTCCGTGTTTTTTCAGTTTCCTAGTCCCGGTTGTTCCTAATTAAAATTTGAAAGAGATTTCCTGTGCTTTATAAGTCTTATCTGGTTCTCCATATAAAAGGTCCGGATAAAAATTAGGAATTATGAATCTAGTTTTCACTCTTGCGAAGGTCTGGTATTGTCTTGGTGAGCGTGCAAATCACAGAGAAATAAAAGTGAAAATTGTCAGCCTATATTCCCTCCAGTGATGTTATGAATCTAATCAGAAAGATCCAATCATTTCAAATCATGCAGGATAGGCTGTGATATTTCAAAATAGTCCCACGTGAAATAAGGTGCGTGTCTGCAAAGGTCACGTATTACTATATATATGGACATCTGATGCCTTGTATACACTCTTACAAACACATTTGTAGACTCATTTTGTCTAAAATGTAATAAATCCATGATTACTTTTAAACCAAAGACCGGAAACAATTACATCATAAGTTCCGCCTCGTGCAGGGGTTATCGTGTTTCGCCAGACAAACAAACCTGGTTTAATTTAACACTCCTATCCAACGTAGCTTGAATAAACAAAACATCTTCGCTTCAAAAGATGGTCAGACAGATTATGCGATAAAATACCGTCGCTGACCGTCTAATACCCTGGCGTAACTTAACACGTCTTCGTGAAGCGTGAATGTGACACAATAAGATAAGAATTATTCCCGTGGCAAATATTGCGATAGGGGAGTGGCGTGTTAGAGATTTCACCATGCTTTGTCCAGCATAAAGCAAAATAGTGAAACTAACGAATGAAAAGGCATGATTTATGCCAAATAAAAGCGATGAGTGAGAAAATAGAGAAAAAAGAAAGGATACTGCCGGAGGGCTGAAGGTGTGAGAGATCACACAAAAGAGCATGTTCAGACGTTCTGTCACAGAAAGTATGACGAAACTATTTTTGAACATCTGTCGGTTTGTCCCCTACTAAAACAGGGGACGCAATGTTATTTTGGTAATGAAAGTTAGGATTTAATTGTATTGTTTCCTTTAACAGTAAAATAAACTTAAGCAGTCATTTCCAACAACTATAAAAACTGCTCCCATCCTTGACTCTTGACTGAACACCTCAAAAGTTGTATATTAACCATCATTTTTTAAAACGTGTGTCTTTTTTCAGTTCGTCTGTATGACTCTTAATGTTGATGATTGTTGATCTTGAAAACTATAGTAATATCTTCTCATTGTCTTTTTGTTAAATTTAGCCCACAGGACAATCAAACTTCGATGTCACAGTTCAGCTCTCAGGTTAGAGTCGAGTGGGGAATATTTCAACGTGGTGAAGTTTGCCTTCCTCCCTGCCGATGAAGATGACGGAATTGTGTGTTAGAGAAAGATTGGAGTGACGACCTGGTGCGTTACCTCTTCTTTCCCTGTGTCTGCTTAAGTCAGTTCAGATTAAATGTTTAACAAGCCTGACGCTAGTAATTCAATTGTTATCCCCCACCACCTATTACATCACGCACGTTCCCGTATCAATAACAATGCAACCTGCGGCTGTTTAATCATAGGCAGAGATTACGTCTAATATTCGACACCAATGGAATGTGAAACCAGTATGGCAACTGCCAGGATAAGTGGATAGTGAAAACAGAGTCCGTAAATCATAGACAGTTTTTGCAACTAATAATTATCAGGACCAGCAGGGTCATACAGTAAGACAGCCTTGAGATTGGACCAAGTTACTTTTTATACGAGAGTTAATTTTACTTCTGCTACTTTGAAGGACTTCTGAGGAGACACAGAAGATATCAGGCTTCTGCTTCATCAGGCATGTCAAAAAAGGTCAAGGATCCCGTTACACGCCCATTGAGGCATATTGGAAATACTGTGTTAGGCCCATATTGTCTTGACCATTGGCACACTAAGGGTGATGTGATCAGCATCACGCCGGCCATCCTTAACCTTCCCAGGGTTTCTCTGGTACCCAAATCATGAGGCTGGGTCGACCCCGGAGCCGTTTGCGGTCTAAAATATCCCACATCAACTGGGGATCGAACCATGAACTACCGAGCTAGGAAGACAGTGCACTAAGCACTGCCGCAGCGCGGCTCCAGGCATGTCAAAGGGGCGACTAATTTGAAGTTGTGTATGCTGTGACAGCCTCATGTGTAAAACACATGGCTACAAAAATCGTAAATGCAAGGACATATGAAAACTTTAGTGCAAGTTTCTTGCAAGGGGACCAGCTGTAGGTGGGTGTGGTCCCATACTGCTTATGGAGCGAAAATGGGTGTGATGATGATGATGTGATGGTGATGTGATGATGATGTGATGATGATAATGTGATGATGATGTGATGATGATAATGTGATGATGATGTGATCATGAGAATGGGATGATGTGATGATCAGAATGTGATGATGTTGATGATGTGATGATGATAATGCTGAGAATTATGATGATGTAATGAAGATGCAATGATGATGATTTGATGATGATGATAATGATGATGTTGATTATAATGGTGTTGATTATGATGATAATTATGATAATTATGATGGGGGTAATGATGATGCAATGACGATGATGTGATGATGATGATAATGATGATGATGTGATTGTCGCAGAGAGATTTATGATTAATAAATTTCTATATCTTTTCTCTATTCTACCCGCGTCTTCTACTTTATTATCGCTCTTTTATCCTTTTTCTTTTTTTCGCATTCGTTTGATTGTGAAAATATAACTCTCCCACTCATACCTTCGCCTGTCTCTTTTCTTATTTAGCAACGCATTTTTTATTGCTGTTAAGCTTAGTCCTAGATGAGACCGAATAGTGTGAAAGTCGTTCTTGACAGACATATGATGGCAGTCAATCGTCTAACATTTTCATCTGACACGGCGCTCTTGGTTAAGTTTCTCGGTGTTAGGTGTGAGAGGCGCCAACAGGCATCGCTCGGGTATGACCATAGGTAGCGGCAAGTGTGAAACGCGTCTGGCAGTTTCATTGCCGTCGTCTGAGTTTTATGTAGGTGTTAAGACGGGAACTATTTCGGGTTTTCGAGAATTAGGAAATCATTTCTTTTCATAAGATATAAACCCCAGTAGTTAAACTTCATGCATTCAGTCCTCCTAAGTTGCAGTAGACGGATCGCTCGTGCAAGAGAATAAGCTTGTATAGCGAAGTTCTTAGTTTTCTCGTCAATTTTTGCCGAGCTTTTAGAATACCTATCTAGTGAATAATTCTAGTAGTAGTGGTGATCGCCTGTAGTGCTGTTTGAGGTAATATTATATATCTAGTATTTTTTGAGTGATTTAGGTGGTGATCGCTTATTTTATTTTCACTAGTTAGATTTCTGTGCAGAGGGATTAAATTATAAGTCTATTATATTCTCTAGTTGACGTGTTACAGTGGAAAGCAGAATAAATTATTATTTCTAGCTTAAACTCATGCAGCTGTAAATAAAATTTAATTAAATTGCTAGTAACCAGTCCGAGTATATTTTAAACTAACTTATAACTGCACTGAGTCATCATTGAGTATTGACGAAATACGTAGGTATTTCTAATTCATGATGATTGATTTTTTTTAAACGATCATAATTATTTCACGGGAGTTTTAACGTTAAGACAAGCTCTACGCTTGCAGTTATAATGTAAGTTATAACCGAAGCAAATATTGTGGTTAAGTATTTTGTACTTTTCTCTTCCTTACACAGTTTTGGGTCAGCCCAACTTTTACCAGCGGTTTTAGTACAACTGAGAGAAGAAATATTTTTATCTTTAACCACGTGGGTTTACAAGTTAACACCTGTCTGGCAGTGTGTTTGCCTCCAGAAAAAGACAGAGTACAAATCTCACTAAAGGTTTTAAAGACTAAATGCCTATACTGGGCCTATAGCGCCAGATTATATTTCTTCACAAACTCCCATGTACATGCAGCCCTGTGGCGAGAAAAATTACACACCATTAACATTCCGACATTTTTGTCTAATTGTGGTGTGACCAAATTAAATTTCTATACTGAGAGAAGGCACCGACCTGACATCCCTAGGTACTGGAAATCCTAAGCTATTGACACTGTGCTCGCTGTTAACTTTCGTGCCTGGACATTTTTAATGTGACATAAACAGATATCCTAAATAATAATAACCAAGGAAACGTTCCCTGAAGTAGTGAATTCAACCTGTCTTTGCGGAGCTGGGGTTCCCTTGGCCAAGAATAACACTGGAGATTCTGTATGTGTATGTATTAAAAATTGTTTTTCCAGAAGTTGCTACCAAAGCTGTAAGTACGAATGCAAGCGCGTGGCCACGGCTGACATGAATAGAGTGAATGCAGGACTGAGTGATTCCTTTAATGTTGTATTTTTTGGGCACCCATTTTGCTGGCTTAACTTCCTTTATGCAGCTTTGTTGCTAATGATATTTTCCTTAGGATAGAGTAGAGTATCCGTTCTGTTCATACCTTTAAAGGGAACTCGTAGACTATAGCGTATGCATCCGTGACTCTTTGGGGCTATCGCATTTTCTTCTAACAGGACTGTGGGCTATACATCGAGGGATAAGATTATACCTATGGGTCTATCATTCTTGTAGCGATTCATTACCTTATATGTATTTTCTATGCTTGATATTAACATTTATGTGTTGTGGTAAAATTTTCCTTATGTTAATAAATTTACATAAACTTTATTCAAGCGTGTCGGTCAGCTCGTTCCAACATATCTATACTCCATTGTTATAGTTTTCATGTCCGTGCGTCTAACTGTCGTCACTTATGTGTGTGTATACGTGAGTGGTATATATATATATATATATATATATATATATCTATATATATATATACATATATATATATATATATATATATATATATATATATATATATAGACTGTCTGACTCCTCTAGATCTGTTGTAGAAGATAGGCTGAAAGAGAGAAGATTCTCGATTTCAGGGACAGACTCTGTTATTTTCTACCATCTCACTCGTGAAAATCTATTTCTATTATCTTCTCTCACTGTTGCTATCATTTATTCTAATCTGTTCAGAAGGGACCAACCCAAGTCTTAATTCCCCTATCAAAAATCTACGACAGTGATGATGATGTGCTGATAATGATGGTGATGTGATGATGAGGATGATGATGATGATAATGATGATTATGATGATAATGATGATGAGGATGACTATGCTGATGTGATGATGAGGATGATTGTATGAAATAATATTGTTTAACTAGGGCTGTTGAGCTTTTTGCTCTTTTTCAACCAATACCAAGTCTAAGAGTCCTTAGTATTATCTACACTGTAGATCTAGGCTTTTTCTGTCGCTTTCGTGCCATTCCGAAACATGCTGAGTTGAAGTTTCTGCAGCTTGGCTTGCATTTAAAAGATCGCCACATCTCGTCCCAAGCTGGGAGGAAGAAACATGTGGCATACTGTGCCTCCCCAAACATCCAAGGGGGCTCTCCAACTATGCAGAGATAAAATACTGTACTCTGGTTCTGGGCTCTCCCAAGGAATTGTCACGTCCTTCACAGAGCCACTTCTCAGCTCCCCCTGCCAATCATAGTGTCCATAATGAGATCCACCTGCATGCAGACAGCCAGGTAAAAGCCAGAGTTATGTCTGGGGTTCACGTGACATCTCCAAGCTTAGTGTGCAATGCTGCGTTCTCAACATGTTTCACCACAGGGGGAATCCCTGGAAGTGTGTGAATGATTTCAAGAATCATTGAGGGTGCAATTATCCTCACATCCAAATCTACGTACTATAGCATTGTGCATAGCTGGTGGTCATATAACGATGACTCCAGATATGCCTTCATGCCTGATGTGATATAGATGATGATGATAATTATGATAATGTGATGATGTAATGATGATAATGATGTGATGATGATAATGATGATGTTGCTGGTGATGGGCTGATGATGCTAATGATGATTATGTGATGATGATGTAATGATGATTATGATGGAGATATGATGGTAATGGTGATGATAATGATGAACTGGTTTGTTTTTTTATTTCCAGTCTCAACGAGGACAGATGGTAAGCTGCACTAGTAATCAAGAAGTTCTTCACGTGGACTCCTCTCCTCGAGGGATATATCTATTGTGATCTTTAGTGGACTACTGAAGATCAAACTGATTTCTAATTTTTCTCTTGTCGTGGTTTAATATTTTCATGATCTCATGTGATCCAGACCCGTAGTGAATGCGAATCCATCTTCACAAAATAACTGAGGACAACGTAACAAACTTGGAGTGGAACAATTTAGTTTCCTGTACAAATTTAAGTAACTTCTCCAGTTTTTAGTTCCAGAGACTAAAGTATTCTATGGTTTTATTAGAAAAACAAACAAATTAAATATATAAATATAATTATCATTCAGAAACACTTTGTATTTTGTTTTGTATGTTAACTTTCGTTGTTTGTGTGTTTGAAAGAATCTGATAGCATTACAAGGCAATCCTTGTTCTGGAATCATCAGGGTACAAGAGGGAGAGGAAGACAAAAGAACATTTGGAGAAGAGAGCAGGTGATAAAATAAAAATTGTGAGGAAGACATGGACAAATCTTGATTTGATAGCACGCGACAGGAGGTCTTGACACGTGTCTGCTTGAAGGTTTATGTTCCTGTGGGAGCTAAAGTGTATTGATTGATTGATTGATCATCATCTAATCCATGTTTAATATAATCTCAACGTGCGACAGATCTACAGAGTGATTGGAAAGTCACTCCCTACTTTAACATTTTGATATCCTTGTTTCTATTGGATGTGCTTGGAAAAATGTGAAAACAAGGGGCAATAACTGCCAAATGATTATTTAACAAACATTTTTTTTTTCTTTCCAAGAAATGAAATCAAATAACGACTAAATTGGCGTAAACATGACAAGGCAGGCACAGACAGACGGACAGACAATAAGATAAATAGATAGACAGACATACAGACAGACAGGTAGATGGATGGACGGAAGGACGGTTGGACAGACAGAGAGATAAATAGATGGACAGACAGACATACAAACAGATAGGTGGTTGAACGGACGGACAGATAGACAGAGATAGATGGATGGACGGACGGACGGACAGTCAGATGGACGGACGGACGGACAGACAGAGAGAGAGATAAATAGATAGATAGACATACAGACAGACAAACAGATAGATGGATGGATGGATGGATGGATGGATGGATGGATGGATGGATGGGTGGATGGATGGATGGATGGATGGATGGACGGACTGACGGACGGATAGACAGACGGACAGACAGGTAGGTAGGTAGGTAGGTAGGTAGGTAGGTAGGTAGGTAGGTAAGTAGACAGACAGACGGACAGACAGACATTTAGATAGATAGATAGATAGATAGATAGATAGATAGATAGATAGATAGATAGATAGATAGATAGGTAGGTAGGTAGGTAGGTAGGTAGGTAGGTAGGTAGGTAGGTAGGTAGGTAGGTAGGTAGGTAGGTAGGTAGATAGATAGATAGATAGATAGATAGATAGATAGATAGATAGATAGATAGATAGATAGATAGATAGATAGATAGATAGGTGGGTGAGTGGGAAGGTAGATAGATAGATAGATAGATAGATAGACAGACAGACAGACAGACAGACAGACAGACAGACAGACAGACAGACAGACAGACAGACAGACAGACAGACAGACAGACAGACAGACAGACAGACAGACAGACAGACAGACAGATAGATAGATAGATAGATAGATAGATAGATAGATAGATAGATAGATAGATAGATAGATAGATAGATAGATAGATAGATAGATAGATAGATAGATAGATAGATAGATAGATGGATAGATAGATAGATAGCAAATTTTGCAGCCAGCTATGAGGACATTTGTTGAACAGGCCAAATCTTCCGTTAAGCTGTAATATTAATGTGACATATCATTTAATTTCATCAAATAACTTTCAATTCTCTTTATTTTGACGTTTATTTCATATTTATTAGTTGGATAAAAGTAAAGAAATAAACATTTAAAAAGAGGAAGTTACTTTTCAATGAACATTTAGATCAGTGGTTCTCAAACTTTATTTCTTTGTGCTGCACTTTCAAAAATAAAATAAAAAAATAACTCCTAGCAATAACATCCTATTTATAATTTACATTATGTTAAAATATTTTTTATTTTTATTAAAATGTATTTGATATAAAATAAATTATATTACTGAATAATAAAATGTGGAAATTTCTGGAAAATTCTACGGGTTTCTTTACATGTAATTCCCATATTATATCACATATAACACAATAAATAAGAAAATGGCATCCATATTTATTCTTAGCATTTCTTGAAAATGTCTTTAAATTCTTCATTGTCTTTGAATCTTCCCGCCACACCAACAATCCTCGCGCGCCACGCCGTTTGGAAACCACTGCTTCAAATTGAAGGTCAAGGCAAGTTTCATTTTGCGATATTCTGGACTAAGATGTTTAGTGTGCTCGGATGTACTCGTCAATTTTCAACCTACATCACTAACTATACTCAAGTTGTTTGGAGAATAGCCAGCTTTTAATTGCCTCTATTTTGGTAAAGCAGTGTATTACCACGTATATTTTAGTAGAATTTATAAATATGATTTACAACACTCTTCAAACTGGCCGTGTTACTTTTGACAAACAATCAAAACGAGACATGAACAACGAAACAAAAAAAATTGTCAAAAGATTAAATCAAGGGAGACAAGTAAAAATATTTTTGGGGTTCCATGAATTCATTCCTGATGCCCCTTCCATCGTGTATAAAAAGCATTCTTCAGATAGCGGTAGTAGTAGTCCCACAGAAAATACTGTCGAAGAGGAGTGAAGTGTTTTGGACTTCACTATACTATGTCCAGCTTTATGAAATGGGGTGACGAGGTCCCTTTTCCGCAGCATTCTTCTTCTTCTTCTTCCGTCCTTAGCCACCGACCGTCAAAGCAGTCAGTGGCCATTACGCCTAGTGGCGTCTTAGGGCAACAGCAGATAGGTTTTCTTTGCCATTGTTTCCCATCACGCCTATTGGCGTCTTTAGGGCAACGGCAAATCAATCTATTTGCTGTTGTTTCCGTAATCGAAGTGACTTTTTCCGCAGCATTAGCCTTCCCTAATTCAAGAGCACAGTCACGTGCCAGTTTAGAGATGGGTAGACTTGAGGGTGAGGTTACCAGATGTCGATTCCAGAACCTGTTAACTGTGCCACGACAGGCAAGGGCCCTAATCGCTTAACCAATAGGACGCTCACGATCCACAAAGGGAGATAATAATAATAACATTGCAAAACGGTGACAATTAATTGGACTAAACTTTTCAGTTTAATTTTCATGTCAACTGTCAGTTCAGTCCTATTGAATGGCTATGAAACATGAAGAACAACAACCAAACATCTACATACTTTCATAAATGGATGCTTGCGTAGAATAAAAGGATTGAAGAGGTATAACAAAGTAACTAATGTGAAAGTAATGACAAGAACCAGTGGAACAAGAGTTGAGAAGACGCCGCTAGAGATGGATAGGACACACATTGAGGAGACCTATTGATAGTATCACTAGGCAGTGCTTGCTGTGAAATTCCAGGGTAAGAGACGGAACTGAGAAGATGTTACCTACTATAGTTTTCAAGATCAACACTCGTCAACATCAGCACGAAGAGTCATACATTCGAACTGAAAAAAAAAGATACAAGTTTTAAAGAATGATGGTTAATATACAACTTTTGAGGTGTTCAGTCAAGAGTCATGGAGGGGAGCAGTTTTTATAGTTGTTGGAAATGATTGTTTAAGTTTAGTTTAATGTTAAGGGAAACAATACAATTAATGACTACTTTCATCACAAAAAAAACATTGCTTCCCCTGTTTTAGTAGGGGACAAACTGACAGCCGTTCAAATATACAGTTTAATCATACTTTCATTAGTATTTTTAATTCATTAATCTTGCTACACCTTGACCTGAATAATGACTTGTTTTCTAAATACCAAAATGTAATGTTGTCTTTCATAATTCATATTAAATCTGGAAGATGTGATGGAATGAGATATTTTACAACGCTCAGTACCAACAAATTATAAGAAGGCGCTGGAGATGAATAGGACACACATCGAGGAAACATGTTTATACCATTACCAGGTAGTCATTTTTCCGAATTCCTCAGGATAAGAGACGTTGAGGAAACCTAAAGATAACATGGAGAAGAGAACTGGAGATAGAGGTGAAGAAAATGAAGAAGACATTAAGAAGATGGCACGGGACAGGAAGACTCTGATGAAGTTTTATTAAAGACTGAAGCTCCTTAGGAACCTGAAGGGTGATGATTGAATGAAACTTGTTAGTTTAATGTATTCAACAAAATCTGTTAACTTGATCCACTGATACCATCTTCTCAAAATGTGATAGTTATTTAACAACAATCTTGCATACAACAAATACAAACTACTTCACTGATTGGAAAAATGTTAATTCGATGGATAGTCTTGAAGAAGCTTTTTTTTTTTTTTTTTTTGGGTAACATTTTGCCACGTCTATTCAACCTAGATACATGATCCGTCGGTTATATTAGAGCGCATGCCCAAATATAAAAGACCATGTGGTCTGATTATTCCATACATCTTGATGAAGTGATACCAGCTTCTCAACGGCTGGCCTAAAGTAACTTGGAATGTGCCTTAAACCACTATGTTCAGTCTTACACTTCTTCGTCGTTCGCTCTCAAATAACCACATCTATCTGTCTCATAAAGCTGGAGGTCCGTCTCAGGCTTCTCTCGTCACCATACAGTTTTTCCCTCATCTGGGGTTCGTTGTAGAAGGCCATGCTGTCACCCTGCTCCTGTCGGCAGTTCTGAAGCAAGTGTTCTGATGTTTGGTTGTTTCTGCTCCCCACATTCAGTAATGGAGCTGGGTTGGCCATGTCCTCAGAAGAGACCCCGATGCCATCACAAGAACAGCTATGCTATGGACCCCTGAAGGAAAACGAAAGAGAGGCCGACCAAAAACAACTTGGCGGAGGACTGTGGAGGCTGAGATGCAAAGAATGAACCAGAGTTGGGGCACTGTACGAAGGATGGCCACCGACCGAGCAAAGTAGAATCAATTTTTTGTTGCCTTACAAGACGCCACCAGGCGTAATGGCCACTGACTGCTTTGACGGTCGGCGGCTAAGGATCAAAGAAGAAGACATTCAGTAATCTGGAATCGATGTCTTTGATTGGAGAGAAGTTGAATGACCACACTAAATCCACTTCCACTAAATACTTATGTACTAAGTCTCCCTCCACACACCCCATCCACAGACAATACACTTTATGGCTGCCCAAAACAGCTTTTACGAACTGCTCGGTACCACGAAATGGCATCAAGGTCATCAAGAGCTGACGCTCAGTGATAGGGGATCAAAGTCAAGTCAAGCCAGGTCAGTGACCTAGGTGGTCCACTTCTACCCTGGGATGTAGAGTTCACTTACACAACATGTGACGTTAAAAATGCAACAAGGAGCTTCATAACCACTGTCCATAACTGCAGGATAGCGATAAGATATTTCCTTCTGTAACCTAAACTCTTTCCATAGGCAGGTTGTGTTGTTGTTTTTGTTGTTTAACTAGTGTTGCCGAGCTTCTCACTCTTTCGCAGCCAATACCAAGTTAAAGACTCCTTGGTATTATCTACACTGTAGATCTAGGCTTTTCCTGTGGCTTTTCTGCCATTTTGAATCGTGTTGAGGAAGTCATGAGCTCCAGTTTCTCCAGCTTGGTTTGCACTTAAAGGATCGTCACATCTAGGCCCAAACTAGGAATAAGAAGTGCAGGGCATACTGTGCATTCCCCGACATCCAAGGGGGCTCTCCAACTCATCTCATCTCAACCCGTAACCCGTCATGGGTCGTAGGGGTGCCATGGTGGAAGCATAAGCAGACAGGGTCCTTGTAACGAGATGGTATTATAGTGGTTGTTGTCTTGATGACAGTCGATGATAGTTCAATAAAGAATAATGAACTCCCCGATATACCCCAGTCTCAGAAATGAACACTGGTGTATGATAGCACAAATGATAGTCAGACAGTAAAGACCCCTGGTCCGGTGGTAATAAGAAGATCAAGAGCCTAGAGTGTCTTCTCGTAATAACTATCTTATGCTTTAAATAACAATGAAATTCAAATTGAACTCAATAGTAACTTTATGAAATTAACAAAATTCAAGTTACAATTAAAATCAATTTATTTATAATGATTCTCTTATCTTCTGTTCTTGAAATAGATAGAAATGCTATATGAATAGGAATTTTATATTTACACAATATCCAGAGAAATCACAGTGATATTAGTTTACTTTAACTGAATTGCAGTGTCTCTGCTTTTCTGACAAAAACGTTAACCAGTCTTTTTCTTCATATGACTCGACTCTTCACATATACATTGATCGAATGTTCATCTGTTTCTGCACTTAACTGAGTGCTCCTTAAACGATGGGTGACAATGTTGGTGAGCTCCACACGACTGTATAGACTCGGCTGATCTTCCCATGTAGTAGGGATACCAGCACAACCAGGTAGACCAGCTGTAGTGCTCCGTGTCGCTATGCAGGATAACACTTGGGTTCTCACTTCTGGCTTATGTCTATATGTACGACCGAAACCTGAAAACAACACAAAGACTGTGGCTAGCCTCTTTCCAAGAGTTCTCCTAGCCTAATGTATTGTTGCCCCGTGTCATCAGTAATGCATGTGTATGAATGCGCACATGTGTCTCTGGTTACATTGTTAGTTGTACAGATGTCTACTTGCCAACAACAAATTCAAATGATATGATTACAGTACATTATATTACATCATTCATTTACATCACACTATGTTACATAGTCCATTCTTCCATCTGCTATCTCTCCATCCAAGCAGAATTATTCTGACATATATTGCTTATGGTTATCAAAGTTTGAGAACCCCTGGCCTAATTTGTGCCCATAGAGCAGTCAAATCAATTTGGGGGTCATTGGTACCAATGGGTTGAGAACCACTGGGATATAGTCTCCCATGCTGCCATAAATCTGTAGGGGTGTCCTTGCGGCCAGGGCTTAAGAACCACTTATTTACATGGTTGCTACTTGAGCATTGCCTCTATATGAGTGTGTTCCTGGTCTCAACCCCGAGAACCATTGGCTGTCAGTCAGATCATTACGTTCACAACAATGGCTACTGAACCGTTGCCCATCGTTACATAGTGCTACGTTGAAGTTATAAGCAATGATATAACCTGATAGGACAATCATAGAGCAGGATACATTCACACAAACACATTATTAAAACAAGACAAGAATAGTTCAGAAATCAGTTCAGGATCGTTTCACAGCATGAGTGTTCAATGAAGTGACATATCTACACTTATTATGCATTAACAAAACAGGTACAGTAGCCCTACTCACCCTCTGGTCTTTTTCGGAAATACTAACAGGACTACTTCTGGCAAAGGCAGACCAGCACAAATACTCAATGGTGAAGGAATACATGCCTAGCTCTCTCCTTTTGTCCTCTGCGCTCTTTCAGTTCGTGTGTGTCCCTTCACTTCCAACCACCTGCGTATCCATGCGCCTGGTCGGCCATCCTGCGTGAATCCGTGACCTTGCGCTGATTGGCCATTCCCTCAAGCAACCTCGGTCGAAAATATTTCTCGTATTTCACTTCGGGCAGGTCATCTGTGTTAGTTTCCAAACAGACAACCCAGTCGTTCTCATTACTTACAAAAGCCACTGCCTCTTGAGATATCTCGTTGTAATCGGACAACATGTGGCTTTCCTTCCATATCAATCTTTCCGAGATCCGTCTGTCCATCCTTTTTCTATGAACCTTTAAACCGCACTTTTCATCATTTTCCGAACTGTTTGACCCACTTGGGTGATCATATCCCCATAATTATAAAAGACATTGTCTTCCTGGCTATATCCACACCTGGGTCCACTCTCCCTCTATGACTCGGTGAAATAGAATTGCCGTCTGTCAGTCCGTTGATTTTTAATGAATTTTTTACTGCGTGGTCCGAACACAGATTTCCTCCCTACCCGATTGTTATGCCCAGACGATCTCCGTGGAGCAACTCTCGTTTCATTGGTCGAGCTATGAGCATTACACATGTTTCGCCGATGTTTACTTTGCCTTGATTACCTAGATATCGAATCCCAATCGCATTATGCGACATAGTCCCCCCGTTTTCTAAGCGAGAGATATCTCGAGCTTAAATTTGGGACCGATATCGTTGTAATCATGCCTATTGGCGGTTAGTTTTCTTCTGTCTATCCTGAACCTGATCAGTGGGATGCCTACAAAAGGAAGATGCTCCCAACTTCTGGTTTATTTGATAGCGATTTATCTTTTCTATTTCTCTTTTGCCCGTTCGATTGATCATCCAGGCTCTTACGGTTGGGTCCTCAGATGATTTTCTATTTGATCTATAGCATGATGAACTAGGGTCTGTGTTATTCATTTGAAAGGTACAGCCCTGTTTTGCATGAGATTTTATTGCGGGTCTCCCTCGCAATGTCCTGGACATTCGATTTTGGCAAAAGGATTGTTTCCTTAAATCCGGCCCCTGGTGTTCAGCATGTAGTTCAGACTGTATGGGATATTTCTTCTCCCCTCTCGCGCCAATACCGAGAATACCCATGGTCGCAGGTTTTCCAGTAGATCTGTTGTGATACCGCTTACGTTGATGCACTGGATCTACCTTGGTGCACTCTGGGCAGGAATTTACAAACCAGATAATGTCCTCAGTAATTCCTGGCCAGTAGTAATGGGTGGCTATCCTTTGTTTTGTGGCACCATTACCCAGGTGTTCACTCAAAGAAGCAATATGCCCCCATTCTATAACCTTGTTTCTATATGTGGATGGTACAACAATCTGCCCATGGCCGTTTGGCCCTCTGCCAGCTTTCCTGTGCAAGAGTCCATGTTCCATATAGAAATCCCCTTTTCTGGGAGGGCTATGTGTTTTTGGCAATTTGCCAAAGCAAGGCTTCAATGTACTATCTTGGGCTTGAGCCTTCTTCGTCTCAGTTGAATGAATTTTTAAATGAGTGTTCCCCTCTTTATTCTGGGAGCCTGACCTGATCCGGATGTCTTCTGCAACCTCAGGTTTTATAGGATTTCCCAAAAAAACATATCTACGCCCCAACATCAGGGGGTAGAAGGGATCATCTAGTACTGCTGCATTTATTTCCCCTTCCACATAGCGACAACTGACTTGAATCTTCGCTATGGGCAAAGTTAGGGGTAATGCTCCCTTGAGTGGCCCTTGAATATCCACTGTTTCTGTGGTGATTTGTTCAGGGCGCACCAGAGATGCACACACGACTGCATCATAGGACAAACCTGTGTCATACATTCCTGTGACTTGTTTGCCATTCACAGTCACTATCTCCTGTGTAGGTGGGTGATGGAGGCTATTCTGACTCACTGTCAGTTCCTTCCTATCAGAAGTCCTCACCTGTAAGCATGCAGCATAATAAGGAGGGGTTTTCCTTCTGCAATCAGCAGTATTGTGGTTGCTCATTCTGCAAGTCTTACACCACTTCTCTTCCTTTCTTGAAGGTTTCTTATCGTATGCCAGAGGGTTTCTTTCATGTTGCTGATGGTTTCGGTGGTTGGTCTTGTGGAAATTGTTTCGAGTGGGTTCGTCTTCGTACTGCTCGAAGTGGTTGTGAGGCTTCTGGAGAAATTCTCCTTGTTTCCTTTTTGCTCCTTGTGTTAGAGAATGTGCCAATTGGTGACTTTCAGCATATTTGATTATGTCTTCCAACCTATCCCATCTGTTTTCTACCAGAAATTTCTTCGTTTCAGGGGTCATGGAATCTAAAAGTTGTTCTATCAGAATCATTTCCTTGAGTCCCTCGAAATCTTGCGAAAAGTTTCCCAGTGTGCACCATCTCAGTAGGTAAGTTTCTAACCGCGCTGTGTATTGTTGGTACGTTTCTCCAGCCTCCTTCTTGGCAGTTCGGAATTTCTTACGATAAGCCTCTGAGTTTTGCTCATAGCGAACAAGCAATGCTTGCTTCAGAGCCTCAAAGTTTTCCTGATCATCTTCGGGTAGTTTCAAAAACACTTCGTAAGAAATACCCCTCAATCCTTGGGAGAGCTTAACACTCCACTTTTCCTTCTCTAGGCCATATGATGAAGCAAGTCGCTCAAACCTGTCTATGTAGGCCTCAATAGAATCGTCCTTCTCCATAAAAGCATCCAAATGGAAGTTCATAGCACCCTTTTGAGAACCTTGGCTAGAGCTAATGTCAGAGTGAGGAGAACTGCTACTATTTATACTTGCAGTTGCCTGAATTTCCAGTTGTCTTAACTTCAACTCATGTTCTCTTTCAGCCTGAATCCTTCTTTCCTCTCTCTCGACCTCTAATCTCCTTTCTTCGGCTCCCAATTTCTTAGCTTCTCTTCCAGCTTCTAATTCAAGCCTCTTGGTCTCCCTTTCGGCTTCCAATTTCTTAGCTTCAATGTCCATATACTTATCACTTTCCACAGTGATATACTGGATAAGAGCATCGCCACTTAGGCCCAAGTCCTTCCCCATTTGTATAATGGCAGACTTAGCCTTTACCAGATCAGCCATTGTCTTGCTGTTGAGAGGGTGAATAGTCTTACTCAACTAATTAATTCAAGCTTAATTAAATTAAACTTAATTAATGAACATTGTCACAATCTATGTGAGAGTCTGTCTATTTGTACTCAATGGTACTTCAACAAAATAAATTTATTTAGATATTATTATTTATTTTATATATATATTTTTCCACTGTTGAAAAAAAATAAATTCAAAAAAAAAATTTCTAAGAAAGAAGATAGAGTTTTGGCTCAGGACTATCAAGGATATCCCGCGAACGAGCCCCCAGTGTAACGAGATGGTATTATAGTGGTTGTTGTCTTGATGACAGTCGATGATAGTTCAATAAAGAATAATGAACTCCACGATATACCACAGTCTCAGAAATGAGCACTGGTGAATAATAGCACAAATGATAGTCAGACAGTAAAGACCCCTGGTCCGGTGGTAATAAGAAGATCAAGAGCCTAGAGTGTCTTCTCGTAATAACTATCTTATGCTTTAAATAACAATGAAATTCAAATTGAACTCAATAGTAAATTTATGAAATTAACAAAATTCAAGTTACAATTAAAATCAATTTATTTATAATGATTCTCTTATCTTCTGTTCTTGAAATAGATAGAAATGCTATATGAATAGGGATTTTATATTTACACAATATCCAGAGAAATCGCAGTGATATTAGTTTACTTTAACTGAATTGCAGTGTCTCTGCTTTTCTGACAAAAACGTTAACCAGTCTTTTTCTTCATATGACTCGACTCTTCACATATACATTGATCGAATGTTCATCTGTTTCTGCACTTAACTGAGTGCTCCATAAATGATGGGTGACAATGTTGGTGAGCTCCACGCGACTGTATAGACTCGGCTGATCTTCCCATGTAGTAGGGATACCAGCACAACCAGGTAGACCAGCTGTAGTGCTCCGTGTCGCTATGCAGGATAACACTTGGGTTCTCACTTCTGGCTTATGTCTATATGTACGACCGAAACCTGAAAACAACACAAAGACTGTGGCTAGCCTCTTTCCAAGAGTTCCCCTAGCCTAATGTATTGTTGCCCCGTGTCATCAGTAATGCATGTGTATGAATGCGCACATGTGTCTCTGGTTACATTGTTAGTTGTACAGATGTCTACTTGCCAACAACAAATTCAAATGTTATGATTACAGTACATTATATTACATCATTCATTTACATCACACTATGTTACATAGTCCATTCTTCCATCTGCTACCTCTCCATCCAAGCAGAATTATTCTGACATATATTGCTTATGGTTATCAAAGTTTGAGAACCCCTGGCCTAATTTGTGCCCATAGAGCAGTCAAATCAATTTGGGGGTCATTGGTACCATTGGGTTGAGAACCACTGGGATATAGTCTCCCATGCTGCCATAAATCTGTAGGGGTGTCCTTGCGGCCAGGGCTTAAGAACCACTTATTTACATGGTTGCTACTTGAGCATTGCCTCTATATGAGTGTGTTCCTGGTCTCAACCCCGAGAACCATTGGCTGTCAGTCAGATCATTACGTTCACAACAATGGCTACTGAACCGTTGCCCATCGTTACATAGTGCTACGTTGAAGTTATAAGCAATGATATAACCTGATAGGACAATCATAGAGCAGGATACATTCACACAAACACATTATTAAAACAAGACAAGAATAGTTCAGAAATCAGTTCAGGATCGTTTCACAGCATGAGTGTTCAATGAAGTGACATATCTACACTTATTCATCATCATCTCATCTCAACCCATAACCCGTCATAGGTCGTAGGGGTGCCATGGTGGAAGCATCAGCAGACAGGGTCCTCCACTGCTCTCTATTCTCAGCAATGCGTACAAGTGTGGAGAAACCGTGTCCTGCCCATTCTTTGATGTTATCAGCCCAGGATTTTCTTTGCCTTCCTCTTCTCCGTTTACCTTCGACTGTTCCCTGGAGGATCGTTTTCGAAAGGGAGTCATGACGAGTTACATGCCCAAACCAGGCAAGCTTTCGACGTTTCACTATTGACAAAAGTGGTTCTTGATGGCCTGCATAGGTGTTTATCTTCTCTCTAACATAGACATTTGTTTTGTGCTCTTTATAGCAAATGCGCAAAATTCTTCTATAACATTTATGCTCGAAAGCCTGAATCCTTCGCTCCGTATCTGCAGTGAGTGTCCAGCCCTCACACCCATACAAGAGAATAGATAATACAAGTGATTTGTATAATTTGATCTTCACAGGAAAACTGATGTTACTTTTCCAGATCACATTCAACCTTGTCATGGCAGCTGAGGCCATCTCAAGTCTTGTCTTGATTTCTTTATTTGATCTTCCATCACTACATATAGTGGACCCGAGATATTTAAAGGTGTTAACTTCTTCTAACGTTTGCCCATTTAACGTAATGTTGGTCGGAACATGTTTCTTATGGCTATTCACCAATATCTTGCTTTTTTCTATATTAATTTCCATCCCATATGTTCTTGTTACTTTCTCCAGTCTAGAGGTAAGGTCTTGAAGTTCTGATTCTGTTCCAGCTATCAGATCAATATCATCAGCAAAACGTAGATTACACAGAGGTCGGCCTCCAATCGATATGGTTGATTTATAATCGTAGAGAGCCTCCTGCATAATATGTTCTAGATAAATGTTAAAGAGCACTGGTGACAGGATACATCCCTGGCGAACTCCTACAGTTGTTTTGAAAAATTCTCCAATGTCATTGCTTGCAAAAACAGCACTGCTTGCGTCCTTGTATAGTGCTTCAATGATATCTATGATGTTGGTATCAAAATTGAATTTTCTCATTATCTGCCATAAACCTTCATGCCAGACTCGATCGAAGGCTTTTGTGAAATCGATGAAGTTATGGTATAAATCATGTTGATGCTGGAGATGTTTTTCGATCAGTAATCTAATATTGAAGATTTGTTCTGAGGTACTTCTTTTTGGTCTAAAGCCAGCCTGTTCCTCTGACAAGATTTCTTCTGATTTCTGTTTTATTCTGTTCAAAAGTATCCTTAACATCACCTTACTTGGGTGACTAATAAGGCTAATGGTTCTGTAGTTCTTGCACATTTTTAGATTTCCTTTCTTTGGAAGCGGTATTACAAATGACTGCGTCGATTCTTTTGGCCATTTTTTTGTACTCCATATCTTCTGGCAAATTGTTGTCATGATTTTTACTATATCTGGTCCTCCATATTTCAAGAGCTCTGCTGGTATATTATCCACACCCGGTGACTTCCCTCCATTCATCGAACATATAGTCTCTTCCACTTCTTCCCGTAGTATTGCTGCATTTCCGAGTTCTCTGTTTTCGCACTTAATGTTGTTTAATATGCCTAAGTCAGTGTCAAGTTTACAGTTACATAATTCTTTACAATATTCTGTCCACCTTCTCATTACAGCTGTTTTTTCATTGAGCAGAGCCCCATTGCTATCTTCTATGACAGTTACCCTGGGCAGTTGGGGTTTTGATAGTCTTCTTAATGTGTCAAAAACTGCCTTGCTGTTACACTTATTATGCATTAACAAAACAGGTACAGTAGCCCTACTCACCCTCTGGTCTTTTTCGGAAATACTAACAGGACTACTTCTGGCAAAGGCAGACCAGCACAAATACTCAATGGTGAAGGAATACATGCCTAGCTCTCTCCTTTTGTCCTCTGCGCTCTTTCAGTTCGTGTGTGTCCCTTCACTTCCAACCACCTGCGTATCCATGCGCCTGGTCGGCCATCCTGCGTGAATCCGTGACCTTGAGCTGATTGGCCATTCCCTCAAGCAACCTCGGTCGAAAATATTTCTCGTATTTCACTTCGGGCAGGTCATCTGTGTTAGTTTCCAAACAGACAACCCAGTCGTTCTCATTACTTACAAAAGCCACTGCCTCTTGAGATATCTCGTTGTAATCGGACAACATGTGGCTTTCCTTCCATATCAATCTTTCCGAGATCCGTCTGTCCATCCTTTTTCTATGAACCTTTAAACCGCACTTTTCATCATTTTCCGAACTGTTTGACCCACTTGGGTGATCATATCCCCATAATTATAAAAGACATTGTCTTCCTGGCTATATCCACACCTGGGTCCACTCTCCCTCTATGACTCGGTGAAATAGAATTGCCGTCTGTCAGTCCGTTGATTTTTAATGAATTTTTTACTGCGTGGTCCGAACACAGATTTCCTCCCTACCCGATTGTTATGCCCAGACGATCTCCGTGTAGCAACTCTCGTTTCATTGGTCGAGCTATTAGCATTACACATGTTTCGCCGGTGTTTACTTTGCCTTGATTACCTAGATATCGAATCCCAATCGCATTATGCGACAGTCCTCCACTGCTCGCTGTCCTCAGCAATGCGTACAAGTGTGGAAAAACCGTGTCCTGCCCATTCTTTGATGTTATCAGCCCAGGATTTTCTTTGCCTTCCTCTTCTCCGTTTACCTTCGACTGTTCCCTGGAGGATCGTTTTCGAAAGGGAGTCATGACGAGTTACATGCGCAAACCAGGCAAGCTTTCGACGTTTCACTACTGACAAAAGTGGTTCTTGGTGGCCTGCATAGGTGTTTATTTTCTCTCTAACATAGACATTTGTTTTGTGCTCTTTATAACAAATGCGCAAAATTCTTCTATAACATTTATACTCGAAAGCCTGAATCCTTCGCTCCGTATCTGCAGTGAGTGTCCAGCCCTCACACCCATACAAGAGAATAGATAATACAAGTAATTTGTATAATTTGATCTTCACAGGAAAACTGATGTTACTTTTCCAGATCACATTCAGCCTTGTCATGGCAGCTGGAGCCATTTCAAGTCTTGTCTTGATTTCTTTACTTGATCTTTGTGGTAAAGTGGGATGTTATAAATATTTATAGGGGACTTAGTGTACTGACTGAGATCAGCTGTGAAGGTATCTGTATCTAATAAGTGTGGTGTATTACAGATGACCTTACTTGCTACCACATTTATACCTCAGTCAGAATTATTCTGGAATATTGTGATGACTACGTTGAATGTCTAGGGTTATGAAAATTATGAAGTGTAAGTCACAACAACAACAGACAGATAAACAATTTAATTTATTCCACAACACTTTACAACACTGTGACACTCACACACATATAACACTCTATAAGACTATCTTAAATGAGTCAAGTGTAAAGTTTCAAATATATATGTAATAATTACTTTCAACAATAGATATCCTGATTCAACTACACAGTGAACTAGGAATCACAATCAAATGTAATCACAATTTATAAATATGATCTTTGTATTGACAGAATTTATTAGTATTATCCTATGTGTGTAAGTTGTGAAGTAGTACTATGAGGTAATACTGGTTTTGTTTTTCAAGCTAGATTGTTGTTTGTCATCATGACTTCACGTGTTTGATTATCGTGGAAATAGTATTGGGAAAAGTTCACAGTTCCTGTCATTTGAAACAATTTATTGTCCCTCTGAGTTTAATATAATGTCACTTTTAGAGGGGGGGGGGGCACATAATGTTGAGCTGCTCTGGAACAGAAGCTTATCTTTCGTGATGGGGCAGGAAAAGACTCCTCTGCTCGATTGCTTTACTGTGTTCTGGAGACACCTCACTGGTCGCTATCTGGACCAAGGAGTATGCTGTCAGCCTCTGGATTCAGCAAAACTCAGACCAGGTGCTGCTTCAATAACTTAGGACCACGGTCCCTGAAACAAGAAGGTTGTACCTCCTACTTCATAACTAATTTATAATCTATTTTCACACTGAACACAATACATAACAAACACTGAGTTCAGAGCGGTAGGCCAACTGCTAGCTTCATCCGAAACAATTTACACCAGTATACTCCTCCCTAATGGTTACTACGCCTCTGCAATTCCAGCATTAGTTCTATCTAGTCAATAAGATAGGTGTCAGTGTACTGTTTGGCAATTCCATGCAGTTTTACTTTTCTCCGACACGTCCTGTTCAGGTTGGAGCACTATCTAAGCCTTGCCTCATGTTTGCTACTGAACCACGCACATATACAGACATAAATTATCAATTTACATTCAATTGTCATTAAAAAGATATCAAATATGTCAAGCTTACCACAATTCATGGAAATAATACACAAATACGTTGACTGGCGATGAATATGGCACAAATTCCGATCTGCCTCTGTCCCAGGCTTTTATTTAGAAAAAATATAAGCTGGTTCTCAACGCACTGTTTCTGAGTAAGTTTATTTTAAAATGTGGCACTGAACTGACGCTCCTAATTGACTATATTTGCGGGTCTAACCAATCGGGCCATGTTTAAACAGCTTTTCAAAAAATTTTACCCTTCTCACGTTTCTCCTAACAACCAAAATTAGTATTTGTAGTCCGACTAATCGTGTTTAGCCTTACATATCATTCCCGCCAATCAAATTGGATTTAACATGGTGACCTATTTCCCGTAAAATGGTGGTTTCAAAACATGCCACTGTGCGATTATTATTTGGTGTTGTCTGACACCCTCACTATTTTCTTTTGGCTATAATTTGTTAATTCCTAGACTATTTGCGTAACACTTAACCTATTCTTTGTCAGCAAGTCCTAAGGAACCCAAATATATAAGCTTTAAGGGAGCTAAGTGGCGGCGTTCAGAATATGTATTTTCTTCTAGGATAGTCGTGCTGTTACCACCTCCTCACTTCCAAACTTTAGGGTGTCTGCTGTACTGTCAGGCTTTCAAACGTAAACCAGTATAATGTCATGTTTCCCAATAAGCATTTTACAGGTTTTTAAACCTAACTCTCGTATGGGTAGTGTTTTTTATCACTGTCTATTTGAAAAAAAGTTAGTGCTTCATGCCTTACGCTTGGGGTGGCATTAATTATCGCGGGACGCGTGTTAGTGTTGCCGGCGTTCCTGCTTTCAGCCCTCCCTCTCTTTATCCTAATTCCATCTGTCTTTTCATCACGCAGTGTATAAAATGAAATTAATGCTAGTATTAATTTAGGTCATTAAGCAGCTTGCGTATCTCAAGGTTTTCTTAGAAATGCAGTACACGTTTTATTGTTTTGTGGAAACGCGTGTATGCTGCTATAGGCTTTACTATCAACGTGGAAACGTTACAATTTGCAGACGAAGTAGAAAAAAGGAGGATTTCGAGTACAGTCATTGTGACAGCACTGTTTTTTACCATTATTCTTTCCCTGTTATTGAATTTATGTGTTAGGCTTTACATTTACCTTTTAATTTATATATGTGGATTTAGAATGTTTCACGACAATCTTCCATCACTACATATTTTGGACCACAGATATTTAAAGGTGTTAACTTCTTCTAACGTTTGCCCATTTAACGTAATGTTGGTCGGAACATGTTTCTTATGGCTATTCACCAATATCTTGCTTTTTTCTATATTAATTTCCATCCCATAAGTTCTTGTTACTTTCTCCAGTCTGGAGGTAAGGTCTTGAAGTTCTGATTCTGTTCCAGCTATCAGATCGATATCAACAGCAAAACGTAGATTGCAAAGAGGTCGGCCTCCAATCGATATGGTTGTTTTATAATCGTAGAAAGCCTCCTGCATAATATGTTCTAGATATATATTAAAGAAAACTGGGGGTAGGATACATCCCTGACGAGCTCCTACAGTTGTTTTGAAAAATTCTCCAATGTCGTTGCTTGCAAAAACAGCACTGCTTGCGTCCTTGTATAGTGCTTCAATGATATCTATGATGTTGGTATCAAAATTGAATTTTCTCATTATTTGCCATAAGCCTTCATGCCAGACTCGATCGAAGGCTTTTGTGAAATCGATGAAGTTATGGTATAAATCATGGAGCCGCGGTAGCATAGTGGTTAGTGCACTGGCTTCCTAGCGCAGTGGTCTATGGTTCGATCCCCAGATGAGGCGGAAAATTTTTAGGCCACAAACGGCTCCTGGGTCGACCCAGCCCCAAATGGGTACCAGAGCTACTCTGGGAAGGTTAAGGCGGCCGGCGTGATGCCGACCACATCACCCCTCGTGTGCCGACGGTCAAGATAATATGGGCCTAACACCATATTCCCAATATGCCTCAATGGGCGTGTAACGGGTTCCTTTACCTTTTTTTTTTATGGTATAAATCGCGTTGATGCTGGAGATGTTTTTCGATCAGTAATTTAATATTGAAGATTTGTTCTGAGGTACTTCTTTTTCTTCTGATTTCTGTTTTATTCTGTTCAAAAGTATCCTTAATATCACTTTATTTGGATGAGTAATAAGGCTAATGGTTCTGTAATTCTTGCACATTATTAGATTTCCTTTCTTTGGAAGCGGTATTACTAGTGACTGCGTCCATTCTTTTGACCATTCTTTAGTACTCCATATCTTCTGGCAAATTGTTGTCATGATTTTTACTATATCTGGTCCTCCATATTTCAAGAGCTCTGCTGTGATATTATCCACACCCGGTGACTTCCCTTCTTTCATCGACCATATAGCCTCGTCCACTTCTTCCCGTAATATTGCTGCATTTCCGAGTTCCCTGTTTTCACACTTAATGTTGTTTAATATGCTATAGTCAGTGTCGAGTTTACAGTTATATAATTCTTTACAATATTTTGTCTACCAACTAAGCAGAGCTAAAATACAGTACTCTGGTTCTATGCTCTCCCAAAGAATTATCACATCCTGCACAGAGCACCTTCTCAGCTTCCGCTGCCTATCATTTGGTCCACAGTGAGATCTTCCTGCATGCAGTCAACCAAGTCTAAGCCAAAGAAGTACGCCTGGGGCTCAATTGACATCTCCAAGCTTAGTGTGCAATGCTGGGTTCTCAACAAGTTTCACCACAGGGGGAATCCCTGAAAGTGTGCGGATGATTTCAAGAGTCAATGAAGACGTAATTAGCCTCACAGGCAGAGGGTTCACTTCCATGTACGTATATTGTAGCATTGTGCATAGCTGGTGGTTATATAAAGATGACGTCAGATATGTCTCCATGTATAGGGAGGTTGGGTGGAAAGCGAATAATTTGGACATGCTATGGACCCCAGAAGGACGGCAAAAGAGAGACAGACCCAAGACAACCTGGTGGAGAACAGAAGGAGGCTGTGATACAAAGAATGACCCAGAGTTGGGTCACGGCACGAAGGACGGCCACTGAACTAGCAAAATGGGGACAGTTTATTGTTGCCCTACAAGACGCCACCAGGCGTGATGGCCACTGGCTGACAAATGTAAAAAAAATGAGCAATCACTGAAATTGTGAAAAGAAAAGTTTTTTGTTTGTTTGTTTTTAAACCCAGAAACAAAACACAAAAAAACTAACGGTAAATGAGACAGCAAAAATCACGGACAGCTATGAAATCAGGTTTTGAATTGAAATGTTATTGTGACATAGAATTTTGTGTGATAAAATAACAATTGTCACAGCGTGATTAACACAGCTGTGGACTGGCGGTGCTCTGCTGGGAGCAGGTACGTAATGTCAGTCGGGTATGAGAGGTGTTCTCATACACCTAACTTAACAAGACGAAACTGCGAGGTCAGCAGGTCAGGGGTGAATGCAAGTAGAGTTCTAATTGGGGCAGTGAAGAAGCGTGGGTCAGGAGAGTGACGAGGTTTCTGGTGTGAGAGTGAACTTGAATTGTCGAGTGCGAGAAGATATTTATTTGTGTGAATATAATGCATTTTGTGATCTGAGATTTTCATGAATGTGATACACTTCGCTGTCTATATATATTGTTATAATTTTGTGGTCATAGTTATTTGAATACACTGGACAGAGTTGGGAATATGGCTTGTGTTGGTTATTACTTGAATGTGTTCCACTCCACCCCTCGCTCTCTTGTTTAGTATTTTGAGGACTAAGACATATGTGTATTTAATATAAAATACCCTGTGTCACAATTAATTATCTTTATTTTGTTTCACATACATTTAATTGGGTTGGAGTGAAAAAATAACAAACTAAAAATGAGAAGTTACTTTACAGTCATCCTGAAAATTGTCAGTCTCTGTTTGCCATGACAAGTCAAAGAAAAGACACAAAAAGGTAAAGATAGTCACATAGCAGGCAAAGCCGTAAAAGGAGTGCGGTGTTAGAGTCTTCATTATATTACAATAAAATAATAATGCCAAAAAGTAACACCAAAAGTAATGCATAACCGACAAGGTATATTTTTTCTGTATTTTTAATATTTCTTGTTCCTTCTTCCATGTTTTATTTTTCCTGCTGTACTACGCAGACTAAAGGTTCCATGACTGACTTGAAGTGTTTTTAATAAACGAAAAATATTTAATTGCAGGGAAGCTCTGCCTTGTGCTCAAAACTGCGATCAAATTTTCAGTGCTTGAAAATTGCGACCAAATTGTCATTGCCTGAAAATGGCGATCAAATTGTCAGTACTTATAAAATGCGATCAAATAGTTAGTGCTTGAAAATTGCGATCAAATTATCAGTGCTTAAAAATTGCGATAAAATTATCACTGTTTGAATGTTGCGATTATATTGTCAGTGCTTGAATTTGCGATCAAATTGTCATCATCATCATCATGTGACGTATTCTTTCCAGAACGTTGTCTCCATTACAGCTGCTCTGAACGCATCACGATTCTGGACAAGTCGACCTGCATCAGCCAAAGACAAGTTCAGACTCTCTGTGATGTCCTGGGTCCACCGTCGTCTAGGTCGACCCCTTCCCCTTTTTCCAGGGACCATGCCTTCCATCACTGTTTTTTCCAGGCTATTATGTCTTTTTATATGACCGAAAAATTTCAGCTTCCTTATTGCGATGGTATTTAGGAGCCAATGTTCCTGTACGTTTAGTGAGTGCAGTACTTCTCTGTTGGTCTTTTTTTCTGTCCAAGGTATTCTCAACATCCTTCTGTAGCATTTCATTTCAAATGACGTAATCTTTTTTGCAACTGTTTTATTGAGTGTCCAAGTCTCGCAGCCGTATGTTGCTACTGGGAATATACATGCTCTGATCAGTTGTAACTTTGTTTCTTTGCTTGTGCCTTGCCATAGGTTTTTCATCTGTATTAGTTTATGTGAAGCAATTGCAAGTCTTCTTTTAATTTCTACTGCACAGTCGCCAGAGCTGTTGATGATTGATCCTAAGTATTCGAATTCATTAACACTTTCCAGTTCTTCGTTATCAATTTCAATTTCTGGTTTGGTCTTTACTTTGTCTGTTGTCAATACTTTAGTCTTCTTGGTGTTTAGGTATAGATTCTGGGCCTCGCTGTGTTTTTTGGTGGACAGAAGTAATTGTTCAAGTCCTTCTGGGTTGGTCGATAGGAGGACTGTGTCGTCAGCATATCTGATTTCCGGGATCTGGTACCCGCCGATGTTAAATGAGTCAAACTCTGTGTGTTCTTGGTCATCTCTTACATTTCTCATGATATTCTTGGCATAAATGTTAAACAGGTAAGGGGAAAGGGTACAGCCTTGTCTTACTCCTTTCTGTACTTCAAACCATTCTGATGTTTCCCCCTCTATTCTTACGGCTGCCTGTTGTTCTTGGTACAGCAGTGCGATGAGTTGTATAAGGTGGTTTGGAAATCCCATATTTTTCATAATAGCCCATAACTGCTGATGTTGTACACAATCGAAAGCTTTGGTGTAATCAATGAAACAAGTATGTAGGTCAACGTTGAATTCTCTACACTTTTCTATGATGATCCTCATGTTGAATATATGATCTCTAGTGCCTCTACCTGGTCGAAAACCCGCCTGTACTTCGTTTATTTCTGTTTCTAGCTTTTGTTGCATCCTTTTCGTTATGATTTGTAATAGTATTTTGCTGGCAAAATGATCAAATTGTCAGTGTTTCAAAATTGCGATCAAAATGCTGGACATGTAAATGCGGTCAGCTATTAGAATGATTCTTCCGTATAGTGTATAAATAACCATTGATAGAAATTACTTCCTATACTTTTTCGGTTTACTTTTACCATGAAGCGTTTTGGGGATCTGATGTTTTCATTCTTGGGCCAATTGTGTCGTCACATTGACTGGATTGAACCCGTTGTCGTGTATGATTTCTGTAATATTATCTATCAATCTGCCTCCTGGTCTTCCTCGTGTTCTAAAACCAGATTGTCTCCAGGCGCGTAGTAGTAATTGACCGGGTTCCTTTCGCATAAGATTCCCAAACCACTTTATTTTACGTTTCTCTGTGTATTTGATTGTCACGGGATTTACTCCCCTTGCTCTGCAAGGATGTCCAATAGTGGCCAAACTTCAGAGTATCTCCTGAGGGTCTACAAAGGTGTCTACCTTTCACTCAAGATTACTCTTGGCAGAGATGTGAACTGAAGAATGGTGCTTCCATTCTAGAAAGCCTTATAGGAATTTAAGAAATCAAGTACTACGGCTGATAGGATCCAGGTCGTGTAAACTTTTTATTTTTCCTTACTTTCTATGAGTAAGGATTTTGCTCGTTCTGATCTGATGTGCCTTCAGCTGACTGAACTCTGTAAAATATTACCTTAAAAGCTCTATTCTAGGTATTTAAACGAAGGAGACATGGGGGTGCAGTTCACTCAAAAATGATAAAATCAATTATAAATTTGTATATTTACAGATAACAAATTTAATAATCAATTATCGTTAACAAATGTAAAATAAATAAAGTGGGGTGAATGTCGTGAGAAATTCTAATCCACATATTTAAATTAAAAAGTAAATGTAAAGCCTAACGAATTAATTCAATAAAAGGAAAGAAGCCTGGTAAAGAACAGTGCCGTCACTATAGCGTACGCCTGTGTTATAGAACGTCATGCTAGTTAAACAAGAAAACCCCTTTTTCTGCTCCGTCTGCATAAAACTACACGCGCTTCTAAAAATACAACTAGTACTGTGTTTCTTGGAAAACCTTGAGATACGCAAGCTGCTTAATGACCTAGATACACAAATACTAGCATTAATGAATTATATACACTACGTTAACCTAAAAAGGACAGACGGACTTAGGATAGAGAGAGAGAGAGAGGGATGTACGGAGGAACGCATGCAACACTAACACGCCGTCTCGCGAAAAAAAAAATTTAATGCCACCCCCAAGCGAAAGGCATGCAGGCTTGATTTTTTTTCAAATAAACAGTGACAAAAAACACTACCAATACGAGGGTCAGGTTTTGGAAACATGTTTAATGCTTATTAGGAAACATGACACAATACTGTTTTACGTCTGAAATCCTGACTTTAGCCTGACAGTACAGAAGACACCCCATAGTATGGAAGTGAGGAGGTGGTAACAGCACGACTATCCTAGAAGAAAATACATATTTTGAACGCAGCCACTTAGCTCCCTTAAAACTTATATATTTGGGTGCCTTAGGACTTGCTGACAAAGAATATGTTAGGTGTTAAGCAATTAGTCTAATAATTAACAAATTATAGCCATAATACTAGAGTGAGGTTGTCAGACAACACAGGATCATTTTTGCTCATAATGGCGTATTTGGACACTGCTTTAGAAAAAATGAGGCCACCACGTTAAATCCGATTTGATTGGCTAGAATAATATGTAAGGCTAAACATGATTAGTCGATTGCAAATATTATTTTTGGTTGTTAATAGAAACGATAGAAAGAGTACATTTTTTTTCAAAAGCTTTTGTAAACATGGTCCCATTGGCTAGACCATTTAATATAGTCAATTAGGAGCGTCAGTTCAGTGCCACTTTTTGAAAATCCAATTTGTAAAAGCAAGTGCGTTGAGATCCAGCTCATATTTTTCTAAATAAAAGCCTGGGACAGAGGCAGATCGGAATTGTGCCATAACTCATCGCCAGTCAACGTATTTGTTTAATATTTCCATGAATTGTGGTAAGCTAGACATTTGATATCTTTTTGATGAAAATTGAATGTGAATTGATAATGTATGTCTGTTTGTGTGTGGTTCAGTACTACAAAAGAGGCAAAACCTAGATATTGCTCCACCATTACCAAAACATGTCGAAGAGGAGTGAAACTGCATGGGATTGCCAAATAGTACTATGGCACCTATCTTATTGAATAGAAGGAAATAATGCTGGAATTGCAGAGGCGTTGTAACCATTAGGGAGAGGAATACTGGTGCAAATTGTTTCAGATGAAGCTAGCAGTTGGCCTACCGCGCTGAACTCTGTGTTTGTTATGTATTGTGTTTCAGTGTGGAAATAGATTATAAATTAGTTCTGAAGTAGGAGGTACAACCTTCTTGTTTCAGGGACCGTGGTACAAAACTATTAAAGCAGCACCTGGTCTGAGTTTTGCTGAATCCAGAGGCTGATAGCATACTCCTTGGTCAAGATAGCGACCAGTGTTGTTTCTCAAGAATACTGTGAAGCAAGCGAGCAGAGGAGACTGTTTCCTGCCGCCCTCACAGAAGATAAGATTCGTTGGCCAGAGCAGCTCAATCTTGTGTACCCCCCCCCCCTCTAACATTGACTGTACATAAAATCTAGAGGGACAATTATTTGTTTCAAATAAACGAAACTGTGAACCTTTCAAATATTATTTCCACCGGAAACAAACACATAAAGTCATGATGACAAACAACAACCTAGCTTGAAAAAGCCAGTATTACCTCATAGTACTACCTCACAACTTACATATAATAATAATAATAATAATAATATATGTCAATACAAAGATCCTATCTATAAATTGTGTATATACAACTTGTGATTACATTTGATTGTGATTCCTGGTTCACTTTGTAGTTGAATCAGGATATCTATTATTGACAGGAATTAATACATATTTTAAAAGTTACACTTGACTTATTAAAATAGTCTTATAGAGTGTTCTATGTATGTGAGTGTCACAGTGTTGTAAAGTATTGTGGATTAAATTAAATTGTTTATCTGTCTGTTGGTTGTTGTGAACATACACTTCATCACTTTCATAACCCTAGACATTCAACGTAGTCATCACAATATTCCAGAATAATTCTGACTGAGGTCTAAATGTGGTAGCAAAGTAAGGTCATCTGTAATACACCACACTTATTAGATACAGATACCTTCACAGCTGATCTCAGCCAGTACACTAAGTCCCCTATAAATATGTATATCATCCCACTTTACCACAGTGAATTAGATAGAGGCTTTAAAATTTCATCACGGGAGATGATCTGGATAGTTTTCTCTTTCAAGAAGCTGCCAGTAAGATGCCGGTTGGTTTCTGCTCCAGTCGATGCTTCTTCTTTGCACGTTATGGACTGGTTCACTCGTCACTGGTCAAGTCTAGTGACTGCAACACATCCCTCGTAGTATCGTGGGGTAATTGCAAAGATGGTCCAGCGTCTGTTAAAACCCCTCTGCTCTAGGTGTCTAAGTTTGACTGAAGGCCACTTACACCACACACGTGTTCAACAGATAGCACCACCAATTGGTACTACCGACTAGTATCATGAAATAAGAGAGAAACAAATACCCTCTTGAGTATTGGGTTTCCTGACACAAAATCGGGTGTCACCTCCTCCCTTTCATTTCACCATCCTATCTGCCTGAGAACTTTACCCTATCTAAGCATTAATGTTAATCCCAGTGAGCAGAAAACATCCATTGCATTTATATAAAACATGTTTACATTTACATATGCACTGGTTGAAAAGGTTAATATAATAAGTATGTACATCACTTCTGTCATCATCCACTCCCTGCTCCATATGGAACTTGGGACTACCTCTGCTTTTGGTTCTGTATGAGAAACCCGCATAAAGCAGTCACCAGCTCTTGCAGTGGTGGTTCATGAAACCATCATTCTATATGCTGAGGTTGCCAGCCTCGTATGACTTGGACATCCACTAGCAATTTTCACATGTTAATAAATGCAAAATATAGAATTATAATATGTAAAACCACCCCACATATCTTTGAGAATACCGACTTATTGCTCAGAGAAATAGTTTCGGCAACTTGATACGATGCCTCTTACACGTTGTCTGGGGGGTTACTTTACAATAGACTCCCACTATGAATTAGTGTTCTGGTTCCAAGGATTCGGGTTTCTGTATTAATAAATGTAAAACTGTCGTTGTGTAAATCCACAAGATGCTCAAACACGTTGTTCGGTCCTTTAAAATGGAATCCTGGTCCGATTCCTTATTCTGGCTTGTCTGGCCGTCTTCTTCAGGAGTTTAGTTTCACAGTGCCGTACTCAAAATGCGCTAGATTATATGGCAACATTCGGCACGCATCCAGATTGCTACTATATGAAAAGACTTCAATCAGAAATGTTGTATTTTTACATCTCAAATGCCAAGCCAATAGCATGCGATTGGCTAATAATTTGGTGGGGTATATTCCCCCTTCCTCCCACTGAAAATGTATGCCTGACACCCGCAACAAATTGTGTTATTTGCAAGTAACCTCTCTATATAAAGTTAGCCAGCTTCCGTCTATTATCGATTATGTTTACACTCAGGACTTCATAATCTATCACAGGTAATCTCTTTGAAGATGGATAATTATTCTCCGGGAAGTCTGTCTGGAAAGGATTATCTCATTTACCCGGTCTAGCCAATAATCAACAAACTGGTCAGACAGAACTGTTATCAGTTAATAAGATAATCGACTGTGGTCATCCCAATGTTGTTTACTCACTAATCTGGTCGCTCTTACACACTGTGTGCTCGGAAATATGTTACAACATTTCACACTACAGATTCAGGTGTCAGTATGGGTTCAAACGAAAGTGATTGTTTACCGTAATCAGCAAAAGATAGTCGCTGAAGTTCCGACATGACAAGAATTGAAAGAAGGGAGTGTAAACAATACAGAAAATGAGACGTGGAGTAATAATGTCGGCGACAAACATGAATACTAGGAAAAGAGAACGGACAATTTTGTCACATGATGCAGGTTATAGTTCCAAAAATATTTATTGATGTCATCATTTTTCAAATTATGTCTCTACTGGTAACATTAATGGCTCTTTGCAAGCATTTTATCTGGAGAGATGATATTCTCTTCTCCTGTGCTCCGGTTAGGGACTATAATTGACACTGATAGCAAAGGATTGGTAAGAATATGCTATTTATCAATTGTCGTTTTTTTTCAATCTGATATTTGGATATTGTGAGTAGTGGTGACATTGGAAGGTCACTGCACTGGCTTTTTGACATCTTGATTAAATTTATATGTCAAGTCTGCAATCTCTTGTGAAGATGCTTCCTAAATATTAACATACATATTTGCATATAGCGATAGAAACTATGCAAAATGTATAAACATTCTATGATACATAGCTGATTAGAACCTAATATTTGTTTACATACTTACGTACAATTTATTTTCAACTGGGTGTTCTCGAAGGACATTTGAAGTCAGCATAACCTTGCTTGTTGTTACAAAGTTGGACCAAACTTTTTAGGAATCAATTTGAAACTGCCATAGCATGCTCAGCATGTTCTAAGATGATGAACGGGGAAAAAAAACTGCAATTTGCGAGCTTGGGAAAAACCTGGAGAAATAAGTTATGACGCTTCAGCTCAAATTAACATGAGCATTCTAAACACATTCCCACAAAAATCTGGCTTATGTAAACTTGCCAGTTTTCTGGAAAATTGTTTAAAAAAAACCCATATGAGTTAATTTGCAATTCTAACAGTAAAACGGAATTCAGTTTTCTGCTATCAATTTAAGCGCATGAAAATCTATCTCAGATGTATTTAATGTATAGTTTTAGAAAGTTGTGGCCTCCGTGTTCTTCACAAGGGGCCTCTGAGGGAGACAAAGAAAAAATTGGATTGCTGCTACATCAAGCATGTCGTAAAATGTGGCTATGAGGTGAGCATGGGGGTCAATCAATCAATCAATACCCTTTAGCTCCTTTAGGAGCATAACCCTTCAACAAACACATGCCAAGTCTTCCTGTCCTGTGCCATTGATAAGGGTGGTTTAGGGCTGTCTACTTGCTACTATGAACGGTAAGCCACCAATGTTGCAGGTATAAGTCCACAGTCGTTGCTAGTGTGTAGCCATATAAAGTCCCACCCCTATAGACACCAGGTAGGTCATAGGATGGAGTGTGAGGTGTCTTGTCTGGTTTATGGGTGCTGGCTGCGAGTGTAGGTGATGTGGTTTCACGGGTTCACAACACATGTGGTATGACATGAAAAGTCATAGAAGGGCGTAAACTGCTATTGACGTTTTCCATAGTTTATTTTCTGACGCCACAAAACAGGTACTGTACATTGATTTTACATAAGTCATAGTCACTGTAGTACATGGTAATGTGCATACATAAAGTTCTGCAATGGATCTTGCAAATCCTATGAGCTGATATATATATACAATTCCAGCTTACGAGAGCGTCAGCTTCATATCATAATGTACATAAGTCTAACAAACTCCTCTCTGATGCTATCCGATCAGATATGTAAATGAGTTCACCACTGAACGCACGGGAATGGCGTTTCAAGAGTACAGGTCAGATTGACCTTTGTAGATTTTCTAAGTCTAACCTCGCTGTAGATACCGTCGCTAGCATTGCGAAGTTCAAAGAGCATAGAAACTGTTCTCTGGGCCTAGCATGACCCGTATACATCTAAATCTCAGGTATGAAGATACCTGGGGTGTAATCTTTAGTAGAAGAACCTCTCCTTCCTGTAACTGGTAACTGAGCAGAGAACGACCAATGTCAAACATCAAAATAGATTACAGATTTGAACATAAGGAGGGTATTACCTTGCTTCGAAATCACACCACAACACATACGCCTCCAGGCGTTTTCGAATCATATAGGGAAAGACCTCGTTAGCTAAACTAACTCACAGGAGGACTACCAATTCCCTATCAAAAGATCACAGACGCCAGGATGCGTCCTCTCTGCTCAAAACATCTTGTCGAATCCCCGGGCGGAAGACCTTTCAAAAACTCTCCTAAAGTTCAGACATGCGCAGAACGCAAACACCTGAGTAACCCTCACACGGGACGATGTAGGAGACATACCAGACAAAGATATGATCGAAATCACGCCTTATATGGACAGGGAATAAAACATCAACTCTGGTTTCAATCATTCCAAGAAACAGTTGACCGACGCTACCATATAAGGAGAATGATCTGACATCGATCGAAAAAATGGACCGGCGAGACAGGACACAAGAGAAGGTAACCACCATTGAAAATGTAATCACAGTCAAACAAGGGTTATTTACCTTCGACCAAGAAAAAATTACAGTGTACAATTCAGCCAAGCTAATTATACAAAGTCTTAGAAAAATTCTGTGCGTAACAGATTACCGCACCCCCAGGGAAAAAAAATGAAACTTTTTTTTTAAATCCTAGGGCCAGAACGAAAAGGCTCCTAACGCACGTATGATGCGCGGATATAATGCCTAATATGAGGCTAGCTCGACGCATGGAGCGACAGATGAGATTATATATCACATCCTTAGAGAAAATATTTCCCTAAGTGTAGACGTATATTCCAGGGAGG
This sequence comes from Oreohelix idahoensis, assembly GCA_024509875.1. Taxonomy (NCBI): domain Eukaryota; kingdom Metazoa; phylum Mollusca; class Gastropoda; order Stylommatophora; family Oreohelicidae; genus Oreohelix; species Oreohelix idahoensis. Next base: position 180,661 of record JAMPIV010016240.1, read on the forward strand.
TGCCACCAACATTCGCCACATATGATGGCAACATCATGATGCAAGCAAAATTATAGTCATACAAATCTATGAAATTAAATATATTATCATAGTATTAAACAATGAAGTGTCATGAAAACAGCGGTGTGATATACTAATATACCGCATTAGAGAATTACACATCTTAAACCAAAAAGTACATTATACAAGCATGTAATAATATCATGATACAATGTATTATAGTAATTAAACAGATGTTCCTTGAAGATGTGGACATAACTCGTTCCAAAGTAGGTTAGAACTTGACATACTTCATGGTTGACATAATGTCCATACTCTCGCAGACGTCAATGATGTGCTGCGAAAATATCAATAACAGAAATCTTTATGATAAATGCTAAATTTCTTAATACATTAATCAAAATACAATATATAAATTGTGGCCATGTGAACTTTTGGCCCATATATTGCTAACTAAGCCTTCTTCCGTTATAACAAAATCGGTAACAGAAAAAGGAAATTATATGGTACAATGCTATAAATTCCCAAAAAGTGAGAACATATGTGCTGATATATTATTATAGTAGAGAACTGTTATAGATCTCGACGTTTATCAGGAAATATATATGACAGAAGAATTAAGTGGAATCATGTGGGCATCTGGACAGAATGTCTGCCATCACATTATCCGAACCACGGATAGCTCGCACCGTGAAATGAAAGGGTTGAAGAGCTATGGCATATCGAGTGGACCTCGAGCTCTTCAAGTTTTTGCTCTGAATAGCAGTAAGAGCTTTCTGGTCGGTTTCCACAATGAAATGCGCGCCTAGAAGGAATCTTTGTAACTTGAGAATTGACCAAACCATAGCCAATAATTCACGGTCTAAAACCGAATAATTCCTTTCTGCAGCATTTAATTTCCTAGAGATATACATCACCGGATGCAGAGTATCCGAATACTCCTGCATTAGTGCTGCCCCAATCCCAGTGGACGAGGCGTCACTTCGAAGAACAAAAGTCTTCTCAATAGTAGGTAACCTAAGGATAGGTGGAGATGAAAATAGAGTTTTAATCTGGTCCAATGAGGATTGGCATTCTTGAGACCAGCGGATCAGATTAGGCGATCCTTTCTTCAATAAAGTAGAAAGAGGTGCCATAATGGAGGACAGATTCGGAATGAATCGTCCGTAAAATTGTATCAAACCTAAGAGACTACGCACTTGTTTTTTCGTCTTAGGGACAGAAATGTTTAGTATTTTTGAAACATTGTGGTCCTCTGTCTTTAAAAGACCATGACCAACACGATGACCCAGGAAAGAAATCTCGCTAAATCCTATAAAGGCTTTAGAGGGTTTTGCAGTTAAATTATACTCGCGAAGAGTAGACAGCAATTCGTATAAACCCAGATAGTGATCTTCCCAGGAATCACTGAACAGACAGATATCGTCTAAGTATGCTATGACATCTGTACGATATGAGAGAATTCGACGCATCATGCGTACGAATGTAGCAGGGGCGTTCATAAGGCCGAAAGGCATGAAATTCCATTGAAATAAACCCCTAGGTGTAGAAAAAGCAGTAAGAGGTTTGGCTCGTTCAGTTAAAGGAACTTGCCAATAACCTTTCGACAAGTCAAGTTTGGTAAAGAATCTAGAATTAGAAAGTTTGTTTAGTAGCTCTTCTAACGAAGGCATAGGTTCAGCATCAAACTTCGTAACTTGGTTCAATTTGCGATAATCAACGCAAAGGCGAATGTTATTGTCTTTCTTTCGAACAATAACCATGGACGAAGAGTATGCTGAAGTGGATGGTTCGATTATTTCCAATCGTATCATCTCATCCAATTCTTTCTCGACTTGTGACTGAAAATGGATAGGTATAGGATAGGGTCTGACTCTGATAGGATTATGGTCAGTAAGTACTATGTCATGTTCAATGACATGTGTGTGTCCCGGGATGTCGGTAAGGACATCCTGAAATGTTTGTAACATCGAAGAGACTTGTCGATGTTCCTCAGCGGAAAGATTAGGAGAAACGGTAACGTTTTTCCAAGATTCCGTAGAATGAAGTGGGATCACAGGAAGAGGGAGATTGACATCAGAAAAAGTAGTTTCCTCATCCTGTATAACTGACAGGGATGAGTAATGACCATGAGGTACTGGAGAATCGTCCGTCGCCTGGAAAATAGGCTGCAAATAGTCAGGTCGTTCATGAAATTCCGAGAGCATATTTATGTGGAAAGTTTTATGCTTTCCATCAATATCGACAACATAGTCGACGTCGGAAATTTTAGAGACTATTGCATACGGACCTTTCCATGCAATAAGAAGTCTGTTCTCCCTTGAAGGAAGTAGAACGAGTGCTTTGTCACCTGGACAAAGTTGTCGTAGACATCTATTCTTATTTGCAAACTGCCTTGCCTTTTCTTTAGCAAATTCGGATGAAGAAGTTGCTAGTTTGCATGCCTCGATGATCTTTTGCCTAAGAGCAATGACATACTCATAAGAAGATTGAGTGTCATCGCTAATATTATCGGCAGTGATAAGATCGTGAAGTAAAGACATAGGGCCGCGCGGTCGCGCGCCAAAGACAAGTTCAAAAGGAGAAAACCCTGTGTGTTCATTGGGGACCTCTCTATAAGCAAAGAGAGCCGCGGGTAAAACCCTGTCCCAATCCTGAGGATGATCCTCAGTTATCTTCCCAAGTAAAGTCTTGAGTGTTCTATTCAAACGCTCAACTAACCCATTAGACATTGGGTGATAGATACTGCTGAGAGACCTTTTAATATGTAAGATAGACATTACCTGTGACATAGTGTCAGATATAAGTTGAGTGCCATGGTCTGACAATATTTCTCTGGGGAATCCCAAGCGAGAAAATATCAGCCAAAGAGCGTCTGCGATATCGGCAGTGGAGATGCTCTTAAGAGGTATAGCCTCTGGCCAACGTGTGCACATATCGACACATGTAAGGATAAATTGATGTCCTCTGGCCGACTTGATCCTAAAAGGACCGATAATATCTATTGCCATTTTCTGAAACGGCCGAATAGGAATGTCAGCAGCCTGGATAGGCGCAGTATGTCGTGGTCCTTTAGATTTGACCTCCTGACATACTTTGCAAGATCGACAGTAAATACGTATGTCCTTGCTCACAAATGGCCAAAAGAAAGCCGCAAGAACCCTCGACTTTGTACGGGAAAAACCCATATGTCCAGCACATTGTGAGTCATGAGCATGTTGCAATATTTGCAATCTCATACTCTTAGGCACAAGAATTTGAGAATGTGTAGACGTAGTCGAGTCTTGTACCATACGCACAAGTACGCCGTTCTTCATAGAAATCCAAGACTTTCTATTTGTATTTTGATTCGGATCACCTTTTTTTGCTAGAATGAAGAATTTTTGTAAAGAAGGATCTTCTTCTTGCAATTTTATAAAAGAGTCACGTGAAATAATCAAGTGACTATTTTGGCTATTCACTTCATTATTATCAGTTAATGAAGTTTGAGGTGTTTCCAGAGCTTGTGCTCTTGTTACCACTGCATTGGTAGCTTGTATATTTTGTTCCTCCCAAACAGCAATCTGCTGTGGGGTACATTCCCTAACTCCGTGAATACGACCGATAATAAGGTCCGCTATAGGGTTAGGTAGAAGACACGCGTGGACATCTCCCGTAAAGAAGGGAGTAGCAATATGTATTATGGCAGTAGGATACTTTTCCAAAGTGCCACCAAATGTGACACATTTGATAACTTTTCCTGTAGCACAGGATGGATCTACAAGAGATTGTCTAACACCAATAGTAGTACATCCAGAATCAAAAAGGACTGAGACTGGATTACTATTTACAAGACCCTTATGTAGGATAAGAGAACCTCTCCCGTCATGCGCAACTGCAGCAGGAAGAGCGGGAAGAGGGTGACCACAGCTCAAAGTAGTTACGGTAGTCGGTTCGAACAAAGTACTGCATTGGGGACATTTAGTTGCCCTACCAAAGTCAAAGGCAGAACATGTGATAGCACTAGAGTTTTTATTATCATCAACCTGTTTACATGCTCCCTGAGACTCTTGCTGTACAGAGTTTGTCTGTTGATATCTCTTTCTTTTATGTTGAGATCTACCGCGACCATTATTGCCTCTGAAATTATTATTATACTCTCTACTGTAATTGTTATCCTGGTTTGAATCCCAGTTTCCATAACTGTCATTATCATTTCTATATTGATGAGGTCTCCGCGAAAAATAGTTTTGATTGCCTCTATATTGACTACCTCTGCGGAAATGCCTAAAATTATTGGGTGTAGTATACCGAGGACTATCAGCTTGTCTCCAGTTCTTCGAAGAAGAATCACCATGTGATTGATTGCCATGATTCTGAGCATAATTACGGTTACTCTTTCTATTAAAATTTTGTTGAGTACCTTGAAATTTACGCATGAAGTTTGGGCCATATGGTGCTGCCGAAGCAACCGGCAAACCTTCTTTTACTCTAGAGTTGCTAATGGTTACGTGAGGGTGCGCAGTGACATACTGGCAACAGTATTCCTCCATTTCTTTTATGTTTTTAGGCTTACGCTCATGCAGAAAAGCAAGAAAAGACTCATTGACAGAAGACATAACCTTGTCTCTAAGTAGTAAGTCCATAAGTGCTTCAAATGTATGTTCTGTCTTAGACAGCTCAACCCAACGTGTAAAAGTAAGACGTATCTTTGAAATGAATTCAGAGAATTCTACTCCAGTTTCTGGCAACATATTTTTAAATTGAAGACGATAGCCGTCTTCGTTCAGTTGGTATTTCTTTAACAAGACCGCCCTGACAACCTCATAATTGTTCTTGTCAGGCTCATCTACCATGCTTAACATACTCAAAGCATCACCTCTAAGTATATTGGACAACTGATAAACATACAGTGATTTATCTATGTTATGTGTTTTACATGAACGTTCAAATCTATCCAGATAAAACGTTATATCGTCACTGGAAGCATTGAATGCTGGTAGTTTAATCTTAAAAGTACTAGCTTTATCAGAAGATGACCCCTTATTTGGATCATTAGCATTACCCATGTTCATCAACTTTAACTTCTCTAACTCCAAAGCTAAGAGTTTTTCTTCATGCTCCATTTTTGCTTTTCTCTCATCAGCCTCTCTTTGTAACCTTCTTTCTTCAGCCTCGGCTTGTAATCTTTTATCCTGAGCTTCAGCTTCTCTTTTCTGTTTTTCCATTTCCATCTGGAATTTTCTTTCATCTGCCTGCATCTGCAGTCTCAGATTCTCAGCATCTATCTTCTTTTGCTCAGCTTCTCTGTCTAATCTTTTATTTTCCTCTTTTTGTCTTTTCTCCTCAGACTTCAGTGCTTTAGTCCATTGAGTATTTGCATACTCTTCTAATATATCACCAGTCTTACCAAGGGCTTTCCCTTGCTCAATAAAGTACTCAAGTGTAGACATGATGTCTAATATTATGAGTCCAAAACCTGAAATAATTAATTATCTTATTTCAACCTTAATAGTAACAAGACTTAAATAAAGTACTTGTATAATCACAATGTTTACCCCAATCTCTGTGGGAAACAAGTCTTTGATAAAGAACTTGTATTATCAAATGTATAATAATATCACAAGTCACTTCTTAATCATAAGGGCACTACACATCTAATAGTGCATAACCACATATCCATCAGTTATTTATCATAACTGCACTACACAGTTAATAGTGCATAAGCAAAAACCACCAGTTAGTTATGATAAGTGCACTACACAGCTAATAGTGCATAAGCAAATATTTAACAATAGTGAATGCTAACTAAGAACTATGTAAACAATAACAAAGATCCAAGACAATGTAAACAATAACAAAGATCAAAGACAATACGAAAACATTCGCAGAAGTCAACTAAATAAACAGCGAAAAATAAAAAAAAATATCACAAAGAATGTGATGACAAATGCGAAAAGGTAAACAACAAATGACGTCACAGTGTATAAACGAAAATGGTGTATAGAACTGAATAATAGGAAAGAGGAGACCTACAAAAACAAACAAATAAAATCAAAACTAAAGAACAGAAAAATGTTACAAAAACAACGAAGAAAAAAAAACACACCTCATCACAACTAACAAAAATAGCAACAGATGTTGCATGCAAATTTTCAATTAAGAAAATTGCTCCTACTGAACGCTATTATAAGACCTCTATGACGTGGTATACCTTATAATAGTCACCTACCCAACCGACCCGCTGAAATATAAACATATAAATATACAAATAACATATAACGTGTAAACATATAATAGTAAGAATGTGACAATACAGAAGGCTCAGTTAGATTATAAGGGCACAGTTCACAAACAAAACAGGCCACTTATCTTATTAATCTCCTATCGTCAACACGGTGTAGAACAGGTGGTGATCAGCATTCTAAGGATAGATGATCCAACGTTGATCGCACATCTGAACTTGCATCCATAACACAGCAAAGACGACGGTTACTAACTTGAACCTCAGATGAAGTATTGCAGAAAGTATGGAACTTGTACTTCTCAGATGTAACAGCAACACGCTTCACTCGGTACTTGATCTTCTAAATGCAGCAAAATTGATTCAATCGGCACTTGACCTTCGAACTACAGCAAAATTGATTCAATCGGCACTTGACCATCTGAATGCGGCAAAATTGATTCAATCGGCACTTGACCATCTGAATGCGGCAAAATTGATTCAATCGGGACTTGACCATCTAAATGCAGCAACGCCGGGTACTTTCAAAATATTTCGTTGAAGGTGTATATTTCTTGAAGTAAGTGTAGATGATGAACTTGATTGCCTGAGTACTGCATGGGTTACTGACCCCGAGAGTGCTGGTACCAAACAAAACCAGTTATTGGCCACCAAAAATGATAAGACCAAAACTGGTCACCAAAAATGATAAGGGTGGCTTAGGGCTCACTACTGGCTACTATGAACGGTAAGCCACCAATGTTGCAGGTATAAGTCCACAGTCGTTGCTAGTGTGTAGCCATATAAAGTCCCACCCCTATAGACACCAGGTAGGTTATAGGATGGAGTGTGAGGTGTCTTGTCTGGTTTATGGGTGCTGGCTGCGAGTGTAGGTGATGTGGTTTCACGGGTTCACAACACATGTGGTATGACATGAAAAGTCATAGAAGGGTGTAAACTGCTATTGACGTTTTCCATCGTTTATTTTCTGACGCCACAAAACAGGTACTGTACATTGATTTTACATAAGTCATAGTCACTGTAGTACATGGTAATGTGCATACATAAAGTTCTGCAATGGATCTTGCAAATCCTATGAGCTGATATATATATATAATTCCAGCTTACGACAGCGTCAGCTTCATATCATAATGTACATAAGTCTAACAAACTCCTCTCTGATGCTATCCGATCAGATATGTAAATGAGTTCACAACTGAACGCACGGGAATGGCGTCTCAAGAGTACAGGTCAGATTGACCTTTGTAGATTTTCTAAGTCTAACCTCGCTGTAGATACCGTCGCTAGCATTGCGAAGTTCAAAGAGCATAGAAACTGTTCTCTGGGCCTAGCATGACCCGTATACAACTAAATCTCAGGTATGAAGATACCTGGGGTGTAATCTCTAGTAGAAGAACCTCTCCTTCCTGTAACTGGTAACTGAGCAGAGAACGACCAATGTCAAACATCAAAATAGATTACAGATTTGAACATAAGGAGGGTATTACCTTGCTTCGAAATCACACCACAACACATACGCCTCCAGGCGTTTTCGAATCATATAGGGAAAGACCTCGTTAGCTAAACTAACTCACAGGAGGACTACCAATTCCCTATCAAAAGATCACAGACGCCAGGATGCGTCCTCTCTGCTCAAAACATCTTGTCGAATCCCCGGGCGGAAGACCTTTCAAAAACTCTCCTAAAGTTCAGACATGCGCAGAACGCAAACACCTGAGTAACCCTCACACGGGACGATGTAGGAGACATACCAGACAAAGATATGAACGAAATCACGCCTTATATGGACAGGGAATAAAACATCCACTCTGGTTTCAATCATTCCAAGAAACAGTTGACCGACGCTACCATATAAGGAGAATGATCTGACATCGATCGAAAAAAATGGACCGGCGAGACAGGACACAAGAGAAGGTAACCACCATTGAAAATGTAATCACATTCAAACAAGGGTTATTTACCTTCGACCAAGAAAAAATTACAGTGTACAATTCAGCCAAGTTAATTATACAAAGTCTTAGAAAAATTCTGTGCGTAACAGCCATCCGCTCAAGTTCTTTCAATGTTTTCCTCATCATTTTCACCTCTGTTTCCAGTTCTCTTCCCCGTGTGTTTTTTGGTCTACCTCTGCCTCTCTTTCCCCGTGGATTCCAGAACAAGGACTGCCTTGTAATGATATCAACAAGTTTCCTCAATGTGTGTCTTATCCATCGCCAGCGTCTTCTTCTCAACTCTTGTTCCACTGGCACTTGTCTGCTTCTTGTCATCAATTCCACATTTGTGACTTTGCCATAACATTTCAGTCCTTCTATTCTACGCAAGCACCCGTTTATAAAAGTCTGTAGCTTTTTGAGTGTTGTTTTTGTTGCTCTCCATGTCTCAGAGCCATACAATAGGACTGACTTCACATTTTGAGTTGAAGATTCTTATTGTCGTATTGGACTTGATTTCTCTTGTTCTCCATATGTTTCCCAATGCAATGAAAGCTCCTCTTGCTTTTTGTATTCTTATTTTCATATCATTGTCTGTCCCTCCAACTCTGTCTATTTTACTGCCAAGATATGTGTACGATTCTACATCCTTTAGTAGTGTTTCTTCAAGTTCAACCTTGTTATCATTACTTGAGCATGTGGTTGGTAACATTATAATGTAAAACGACTTCCTACATAAATCACCGCAGCACGAGCATATCCGGGCTTTGATACAGGCTTCCTGCACGCGGACCAGCTACAGTGGTGGCTCTATGTCCAATAAGGAAACAGAGGGGAAACAGAGGGGAAACAGAGGGGAAACAGAAGGGAAACAGAGGGGAAACAGAGGGGAAACAGAAGAAGAAAAAAAAACATTGACACTAAAGTGACCTCTTGTAGTTCCCTGTGGTCCATAAGGCGCCAGATAACGACTAGATCTACTACCTCTACTGACATGCCGTTGATGGCCTGGGACTGCGATCTCATCATGTAAAACACATTGTTGCAGAAACCACTGCTGGAACAACATATGCATGATTTACAGCAGGCTTCCTGCAAGGGGTCCAGCTACAGTGATGGTCGCCATGTTCCCCAAAGTGTATGTGATATCATATCTATATGTTACATCATATCTGTATGTTATATTATATCTCTATGTTATAGTATTTCTCTATGTGGTATCATATCTGTATGTTATATCATATCTGTAAGTTATATCACATCTGTATGTGATATCATATCTGTATGTGATATCATTTCTGAATGTGATATCATATCTGTATGTTATATCATATCTCTATGTGATATCATATCTGCATGTTATATCATATCTGTATGTTATATCATATATGTATGTTATATCATATCTCTATGTGATATCATATCTGTATGTGATATCATATCTGCACGTGATATCATATCTATATGTGGTATCATATCAGTATATGATATTATATCTTTATGTGATATCATATCTGTAAGTTTTATCACATGTGTATGTGATATCATATCTGTATGTGATATCATTTCTGAATGTGATATCATATATGTATGTTATGTCATATCTCTATGTGATATCATATATGCATGTTATATCATATCTGTATGTTATATCATATATGTATGTTATATCATATATCTATGTTATATCATATCTCTATGTTATATCATATCTGTATGTGATATCATATCTCTGTGTGATAGCATATCTCTATGTGATATCACATCTCTACACTATATCATATCTCAATGTGATATCATATCTCTATGTTATATCATATCTCTATGTTATACCATATCTCTATGTTATATCATAGCTCTATGTTATATAATCTCTATGTGATGTCATATCTCTATGTTATATCATATCAGTATGTTATACCCTATCTCTATGTGGTATCATATCTGTATGTTATATCATGTCATGTTATATCTGTATGTTATATCATATCTCAATGTTATATCATATCTGTATGTGATATCATATCTGTATGTTATATCATATCTCTATGGGGTCTGATATCTGCATGTTATATCATATCGGAATGTCATATAATTTCTCTATGTTATGTCATATCTTTATGTTATATCATATCTCTATGTTATATCCTATCTCTATGTTATATCATATCTCAATGTTATAACATATCTCTATGTTATATCATATCTTTATGTTATAACATATCTCTACATTATATCATATCTCTATGTGATATCATATCTTTATGTTATATCATATCTCTATGTTATAAGATATCTCAATGTTATATCATGTTTCTGTGTGATATCATATCTCTATGTGATATCATATCTCTACTTTATATTATATCTCTGCGTTATATCATATTTCTATGTGATATCAAATCTTATATCATATCTCTATGTTAAAACATATCTCTATGTTATATACTATCTACATGTGATATCATATCTCTATGTGATATCATATCTCTATGTTATATTATAGCTCTATGTGATATCATATCTCTACGTTATATCATATCTCTAAGTTATAACATATCTCTATATCATATCTCTATTTCATATCATATCTCTATGTTATATCCTATCTCTATGTTATATCACGTCTCTATGTTATAACATATCTCTATATTATATCATATCTCTATGTTATAACATATATCTATGTTATATCATATCTCTATGTTATAACATATCTCTACATTATATCATATCTCTATGTAATATCATATCTCTATATTATATCATATCTCTATGTTATAAGATACCTCTATGTTTTATCATATATCTACGTTATATTATATGTCTACGTTATATCATATATCTGTGATATCAAATCTCTATGTTGTATCATATCTCTATGTTATAACATATCTCTATGTTATATCATATCTATATGTGATATCATATCTCTATGTTATATCATTTCTCTATGTTATATTACATCTCTACGTTATATCAAATCTCTATATGATATCAAATCTCTGTGTTATATCATATCTCTATGGTATAACATATCTCTATGTTATATCCTATCTCTATATGATATCATATTTCTATGTGATGTTATATTTCTATGTTATATTATATCTCTATGTTATATCATATCTCTACGTTATATCATATAACTATGTTATAACATATCTCTATGTTATATCATATCTCTATGTTATAACATATCTCTATGTTATAACATATCTCTACATTATATCATATCTACATGTGATATCATATCTCTATGTTATATCATATCTCTGTGTTATAAGATACCTCTATGTTTTATCATATATCTACGTTATATTATATCTCTACGTTATATCATATCTCTGTGATATTAAATCTCTATGTTATAACATATCTCTATGTTATATTTTATCTCTATGTGATATCATATCTCTATGTGTTATCATTTCTCTATGTTATATTACATCTCTACGTTATATCAAATCTCTATATGATATCAAATCTCTGTGTTATATCATATCTCTATGTTATAACATATATCTATGTTATATCATATTTCTATCTGATATCATATCTCTATGTGATGTTATATTTCTGTGACAGGGGCGCTAGGGGTGCCTCACACCCCAGACCCGTGCACCAAGAAAATTTATAAAGGATCGTTTGACAGGGGTTGCAATTATTGGTTGCTTGCAACCCTCTCAGCAGCAGACTTAACAATTCAAGCAATCCAAAGCCTTATGCAGATCAACATTTAATTCTACCGAACACAACCGAACACCAAACGAACAATCCAACAAACAATCAAACGAACACCCAGTCAGTGTTCATAGACTGTCTGAAAAATAATAAATAAAACAACGTCTAAGTGAACATCAATAGCATGGATAATAACACTTACCATACAGAAAACATGCGCCCACCTGATATCATCAACTATCTCACACACTCATGCGTGTCGTCCAATGCGACTAGTATGGTGTTGTGCATGAGGCTGGCAATCGCACCGGGTAACATAGGTTGCTACCGAAACCACTACTGCAAGAGCATCTGAATGCTTCATGCTGAGGCAAACCACACCGGTGGCCCCATGCTCCCTTAGGAGCGGAGGAGAGAAATATACAACTCTAAGTACGCCCACGTGCTCTCACAAACCATGTTCACATAACAATAATAATCAACTGGACATAAAATAATATTCTTCAATACATGTACAACAAATAATCTCAATAATGAGAATTAACTACTACCTCTCAACCGACCCACATCAATACTCGTTCCCGCACTCTGAACATGTCGTAAGTGACGATTGGTGTTTCCATGCTCCACCAGGAGCCAACAGAGAAACACCTGTCTCAACTTGCCTTACGCACCAGAAATCTAAATGACTATTCTCCCTTCTAAGTAACCACTAAAGATAAACAGTAGAATAATCAATAATCGTGAAATACACTTAATTACTTTTACATTAAAGGATAAAATAAAATTACTCTTACATTAAAGAATAATATTCTTGGCTTTAACCAAAAACTGGAACTAAATACACCGCGTGTCGCTCGGCATAACATATTATAGGTTTAACACGCGGAGCGTGTTTGCTCAGACTCGTTATCGCCGCCTTTTATCACCACGAGGTTACTATCTTGCGATCGCTAATCTTAATAGCCTCACACTATGTCTGCCTTTCTGAAGAATGAAATAATCGCTCTTAAACTTTCACATCTATCTATCTATCTATCCCATTAAACATTAAAATAGCCACATCGATATAACTTCAGAATCCTAGAAAACTAATGCTAATTTAAATTAACTCACGTGCTCAAGGCATTTACAGCTTGGCTCTTGTGTGTCTTCTTAGTCTGTTCTCACTGGGCGGCTCTCTCAAACATAGACCGGTTTCGCCGCTTGCTACCCCTTTTTATAAGCCCTGGCCTAACCACTCAATTTACTGCGCGCTTACGCGCATTAATCTGCGCCACACAGATAACACACGCGATTATTGCTCCAGAATGCATGAAAACACAGATATACACAACTAGAGCAAAAACACTACTAATATGTAGGCTTATTATGGCCTTGTAATAAATCTGCTTGAAGATAACGTGATCAAAAGGCACTAAACCACATAGACAACATGACTGCCCAGATGGGGCCAGCGCCGAGAACGACAGACCTCAAGATGGCGCTGTCACATATTCCCCGCCTGATTTTGTTGTCGTCCCGACAACTGCACTAAATCAGGCGCTTCAGTCGTATTCTCCAAATCTGGAGGATCACCTTTTCCTTCACTTCGTCTCAGGTCATTGCTGGTTACTCTAATGCTCGGACTCGCTCTGTCCATTCGTTGGATGATATATGGACCCCCTGTCATTGTGGGAGCACGAACTACAACGTACTCGTCTTCTGACCACATATCACGAATCTCGGATCTCTCAGCGTCGTGCATTCTCTTCTTCACCAATTCTCCGACCTGTAGTGGAGTAGAACACGACAGCTTGTCACATCTCTCTTTCCGGACTGCTGCAAAACTCTGCAACGGTGGCTCTGCTCTTACGTGCGCCCCTCGTAGCCTGGAAACGTGTCCTTCAACGAGTTTTAGATGAGTCTCCTCCTCTAAATGTCGACCACTTTTCCTGGCGCCCTTATGGTGACAGTTGCCACGGCCATCTCTTGGCTTGCACTGTGACGGCAATGTAGATGTGTTGGTACGCTTAGAGAGGGCGCTCTTTGATGGGCAAACCGATATCAAATGGTCCGGGGACCTACAATGGAAACATCGCTTAGGAAGCGGGCCCTGGGGACACCTGGCTGCCATGTGGTTCGAAAGGTCTCCACAGTTGAAGCATCTTATTTTCCTAGGCTTCCTCGGTGCCCTGGGTCGCCTCCTGCTACCCTTACATCCCTGGCCGCCTTTGACTTTCTTCCCTGCAATAAGCGCCTCACACTCCGGTCGACCACCAACCATCTTTATCTTTGAGCCATTCTGCTCCCCTTCTGTAACCTGACTCCCAGCCGCAGAGGGGTCTAGTTTAACGCCTGTGGACATCGATTCTGTACGTGGCCTAGTTCTCTGCATCTAAAACAACGAACTGTCCTGGTACGTCTCCCCTGCTCCTGAGACATCGCATCAATTTTAGCCTCTAATTGAGCCACCTGTGCTCTCAGCCGCTCTACTTCTGCGTTTAATGCATGCGTATCTGACACAGTCTCTGTTCTTGCCACTTCAACACTGGCAACACCAGCCCCCGAAGCTGCTTCGACACTGGCAACACCAGCCCCAGAAGTGGGCTCAGTCTCCAAAAACCGTAGGGCATAGTCCCTCACCGACGTGAACGATGCTGTAGGCTCCTTGATGATCATTTCCTTTGCAAGCTTTCTTAGTAGGTCATCTCTCAGACAAGCAGCAAACTGGTCACGAAGAAAGGATGGCGCCAAAGGAGTGACGTTGTTCTGCTTTTGTGCCCTTACAACACTTTCAAACACCTCGTGAATGCGATGGGAGAATTCCCAAAGAGACTCCCTTGCACCTTGCCGGGTAGAGTAAAACGTGGCCATTACTTCTGGGATGCTCCGACGCTCCCCATACACCCTAAGAATGGAATGTAGCATCGATTCTGGGTCATCATCATCAGCCTGAATCCTCAGCTCCCTGCGGACACTTGGGGTCACACTGTCAAGAATAACATCTGCCTGGTCCTCTTTACTCATCATCCCTACTCTCCAGGCAGCTCTCACCTCTCTGACATATTCCTCAGCTGTAGGACCCGTGCGCTCCCCAAAGCACCGCACCCTCTTGTGAGTAGGTACCACGATGTACTGCACTCGTTCTGGTTGACGATTTAGCCCTACTACAGGGTCATCCACCTCAGCCACATCTTCGTTATCAGTTCTACTAGCAGCGCGTGTGTTGCGTGCCGCCATCTTGTTGCTAGTAGAGTTGACTAGAAATCTTTGCAAACTGGATGATCCCGTCCCTCGCCTTGCACTGAACTGGGTGTTCTACTGTTTCGGCTGTTGCTGCTCTGATTGCTGAAGAGTTGCTTCACTGCGTGCTGTCTGTCAATCCTGCCGACGACGCCACTTGTGACAGGGGCGCTAGGGGTGCCTCACACCCCAGACCCGTGCACCAAGAAAATTTATAAAGGATCGTTTGACAGGGGTTGCAATTATTGGTTGCTTGCAACCCTCTCAGCAGCAGACTTAACAATTCAAGCAATCCAAAGCCTTATGCAGATCAACATTTAATTCTACCGAACACAACCGAACACCAAACGAACAATCCAACAAACAATCAAACGAACACCCAGTCAGTGTTCATAGACTGTCTGAAAAATAATAAATAAAACAACGTCTAAGTGAACATCAATAGCATGGATAATAACACTTACCATACAGAAAACATGCGCCCACCTGATATCATCAACTATCTCACACACTCATGCGTGTCGTCCAATGCGACTAGTATGGTGTTGTGCATGAGGCTGGCAATCGCACCGGGTAACATAGGTTGCTACCGAAACCACTACTGCAAGAGCATCTGAATGCTTCATACTGAGGCAAACCACACCGGTGGCCCCATGCTCCCTTAGGAGCGGAGGAGAGAAATATACAACTCTAAGTACGCCCACGTGCTCTCACAAACCATGTTCACATAACAATAATAATCAACTGGACATAAAATAATATTCTTCAATACATGTACAACAAATAATCTCAATAATGAGAATTAACTACTACCTCTCAACCGACCCACATCAATACTCGTTCCCGCACTCTGAACATGTCGTAAGTGACGATTGGTGTTTCCATGCTCCACCAGGAGCCAACAGAGAAACACCTGTCTCAACTTGCCTTACGCACCAGAAATCTAAATGACTATTCTCCCTTCTAAGTAACCACCAAAGATAAACAGTAGAATAATCAATAATCGTGAAATACACTTAATTACTTTTACATTAAAGGATAAAATAAAATTACTCTTACATTAAAGAATAATATTCTTGGCTTTAACCAAAAACTGGAACTAAATACACCGCGTGTCGCTCGGCATAACATATTATAGGTTTAACACGCGGAGTGTGTTTGCTCAGACTCGTTATCGCCGCCTTTTATCACCACGAGGTTACTATCTTGCGATCGCTAATCTTAATAGCCTCACACTATGTCTGCCTTTCTGAAGAATGAAATAATCGCTCTTAAACTTTCACATCTATCTATCTATCTATCCCATTAAACATTAAAATAGCCACATCGATATAACTTCAGAATCCTAGAAAACTAATGCTAATTTAAATTAACTCACGTGCTCAAGGCATTTACAGCTTGGCTCTTGTGTGTCTTCTTAGTCTGTTCTCACTGGGCGGCTCTCTCAAACATAGACCGGTTTCGCCGCTTGCTACCCCTTTTTATAAGCCCTGGCCTAACCACTCAATTTACTGCGCGCTTACGCGCATTAATCTGCGCCACACAGATAACACACGCGATTATTGCTCCAGAATGCATGAAAACACAGATATACACAACTAGAGCAAAAACACTACTAATATGTAGGCTTATTATGGCCTTGTAATAAATCTGCTTGAAGATAACGTGATCAAAAGGCACTAAACCACATAGACAACATGACTGCCCAGATGGGGCCAGCGCCGAGAACGACAGACCTCAAGATGGCGCTGTCACATTTCTATGTTATATTATATCTCTATGTTATATCATATCTCTATGTTATATCATATCATTATGTTATAACATATCTCTATGTTATATCATATCTCTATGTTATAACATATCTCTATGTTATATCATTTCTCTACGTTATATTATATCTCTATCTGATATCATATCTCTATGTGATGTTATATTTCTATGTTATATTATATCTCTATGTTATATCATATCTCTATGTTATATCATATCACTATGTTATAACATATCTCTATGTTATATCATATCTCTATGTTATAAGATACCTCTATGTTTTATCATTTCTCTATGTGGTATCATATCTCTTTATGATATCATATCTCTACGTTATATCATTTCTCAATGTTATATAATATATCTATGTTATATTATATCTCTATGTTATAACATATCTCTATGTTATAACATATCTCTATGTTGTATCATATCTCTACGTTATATATCTCTATGTGATATCATATCTCTATGTTATAAGATATCTCTATGTTACAAGTATATCATATCTCTATGTGATATCATATCTCTATGTTATATCATATCTCTATGTGATATCATAACTCTATGTTATATCATATCTCTATGTTATGTCATATCTCGATGCATTAAGTCACGTAATAATGATCTAAACTTTCTGTTTATGAATACATGATCAGCCTGAATTACTGTCACGAGGTCTGGTGATATCCATGTTGCTTTGTATATTGTTTAACGTGGAAACATGATTCATTCTTAATTTAAAATAAAGAAGTTCATAAATGTTTCTCAATGTTCATTCATATGGTTATGTTTTCATATGATTCCTCTACACTGATTGGAACGTATAGAGGCTGACCGTAAAAGATTTGAAACTAGACAAATATAACCACACCACGTGAACTTCATTGAAATGTTAAAAAACAAAGTATACTTCAACCTAGCATGTGTTCAGAATATGTAATTTAAAAACCAAGTGGAAAGAAGCAAATTGCTGGAGAAAATGTATTTAAATTGCAGCAAAGAAATAAAATAACTAGCAGAAATTATGGTGAACTTTAGGAACCGTCAGATGTGAAGTGACATCATCGTCTATGTTAATCTTGATAGCGCTGATAATGATATCGACCCAAAAAGAAAACCAAAAATTAACTCAAAACACGTAACTCATTTTTAACAGCCTTGCGCCTGTTGACGTGCCTGTCATTTTCTCATCTACTCCGGCAAATTGTCATATTATTGTTTGTCCGCTGTCGTGCAAAAAATCCGGCCACCGGGTGCGTCGGGTTGCCGTTTGACTCTGTCCTTGTCTGATTAACATGACTCTTGTGTTGTAAACACGCTAGTCTGCGTCATGAGTTCCGATGGGACTGACAAGTACGCTAAGATCACAATGGACGGAGTTGACATGGGGATGAATGAAGGTGTCAAAAACGAAACAAGGAGTAGGGAAATGAAAGGGGAAGGATATATATATATATATATATATATATATATATATATATATATATATATATATATATATAGATATATATATATATATATATCATCATCTCAACCCGTAACGCGTCATGGGTCGTAGGGGTGCCTTGGTGGAAGCATCAGCAGACAGGGTCCTCCACTGCTCTCTATCCTCAGCAATGCGTACAAGTGGGGAAAAACCGTGTCCTGCCCATTCTTTGATGTTATCAGCCCAGGATTTTCTTTGCCTTCCTCTTCTCCGTTTACCTTCGACTGTTCCCTGGAGGATCGTTTTCGAAAGGGAGTCATGGCGAGTTACATGCCCAAACCAGGCAATTCGACGTTTCACTACTGACAAAAGTGGTTCTTGGTGACCTGCATAGGTGTTTATCTTCTCTCTAACATAGACATTTGTTGTGTGCTCTTTATAGCAAATGCGCAAAATTCTTCTATAACATTTATGCTCGAAAGCCTGAATCCTTCGCTCCGTATCTGCAGTGAGTGTCCAGCCCTCACACCCATACAAGAGAATAGATAATACAAGTGATTTGTATAATTTGATCTTCACAGGAAAACTGATGTTACTTTTCCAGATTACATTCAGCCTTGTCATGGCAGCTGAGGCCATCTCAAGCCTTGTCTTGATTTCTTTACTTGATCTTCCATCACTACATATAGTGGACCCGAGATATTTAAAGGTGTTAACTTCTTCTAACGTTTGCCCATTTAACGTAATGTTGGTCGGAACATGTTTCTTATGGCTATTCACCAATATCTTGCTTTTTTCTATATTAATTTCCAACCCATAAGTTCTTGTTACTTTCTCCAGTCTAGAGGTAAGGTCTTGAAGTTCTGATTCTGTTCCAGCTATCAGATCGATATCATCAGCAAAACGTAGATTGCAAAGAGGTCGGCCTCCAATCGATATGGTTGTTTTATAATCGTAGAAAGCCTCCTGCATAATATGTTCTAGATATATATTAAAGAGCACTGGGGACAGGATACATCCCTGGCGAACTCCTACAGTGCTTGCAAAAACAGCACTGCTTGCGTCCTTGTATAGTGCTTCAATGATATCTATGATGTTGGTATCAATAACCTCTTCCACTTCTTCCCGTAATATTGCTGCATTTCCAAGTTCCCTGTTTTCACACTTAATGTTGTTTAATATGCTATAGTCAGTGTCGAGTTTACAGTTATATAATTCTTTACAATATTCTGTCCACTTTCTCATTACAGCTGTTTTTTCATTGAGCAGAGTCCCATTGATATCTTCTATGACAGTTACCCTGGGCTGTTGAGGTTTTGATAGTCTTCTTAATGTATCAAAAGCTGCCTTGCTGTTACCTTTTATTAGCCCCGTATTAATGGACTCACATTGATCAGCTACCCATTTTTGTTTGGCCTTTTCATTTTCTTTCTAATATTTTTATTCACTATACTGTATTGCCATGCTGCTTAAGGAACCTCTTTCTTAACCTTTTTCATTTCCCGCCATGTATCACATAACTTCAGAATGTCATCTGTAACCCATGGTTTGTTTATTTTCTTTCTTTTACCAAGTATTTCTGTTGCTGATTCAATGAGCACATCTTTCATGTTCTCTGTGATTGAGTTGATATCATCCTCCAAAAAGTTGAGAGCTGCGAATTTTCCTCCAACAGTTGCCTCAAAGATTCCCGCGATTTCTGGATCTTTCAGTTTGTCTAAATTAAATCTTAACTGGGAACATCTGTTTTGATTACAGTTCTTTTTGAGTTTAAGCTTGAGAGTCATCAATACCATGTCGTGATCACTACCAATGTCGGCGCCAGGAAAAGTCCTATTTTTGGCTTTATTAATACTGGACTTGAATCTTTTGGATACAAGAATAAAATCAATTTGGCCATGAATCTCAGTTTTCGGGGCATGCCACGTTGTTCTTCTTGATAACTTATGAGGAAATAGTGTATTTGCAAGGGTTAGTTTATAGTTGCTGGCAAATTCTAGTAGCCTTAGTCTTCGATCGTTGGTTTCTCCTGTCCCAAATTTCCCCGCTGTGCCAGCCCACTGGCCGTATGCATCTGGTCCTATTTTAGCATTCCAATCACCTAACACGATGAGAAGATCTTTCTTTGGAATTTTCTTAATTGTTTCATCCAGATTTTCATAAAATGTATCAATTGCCTCATCCTCATAGTCAGTAGTGGGGGCATATACCTGTATGATGGAGATGTTCTTTGGATGTGCTGCAATACGTATGGTGATAAGCCTGCTATTTATTGGGGTGCAGCTGATGACAGAGTTCAATCTATCTTTATGTACAATAAAACCTACTCTATGCTGATGTTTGGACTCATCTCCACTAAACCAAATTTTGTTACCATCATCCGTTATTGATTCACATAATCCTGTCCATCTGACTTCTGCTAGGCCCAGGATGTCCCACCAGTATCTAACAAGTTCATGTGTTAGTTCTCTGACTTTTCCACACGCATATAGCGTGCGTACATTCCAAGTTCCAACAACAAAACTTTCTCTAGGAAGTTTCAAAACAGGTGTTTGTACCCCATTCACTGACTTATCACTCTCAAGGGGCAATGAGAGCGCGGTCGTTGTTAATCCGAGCCTCCGCCGATCCGGCATATTATTACTGAGTTGACTTTCCATCATAGCATTTCAGTGGGCAAGAGGTTTGCTTGGCGGTGCCCATCTCCTCTCCAAGTATCCTTGCAGGTACATACAAAAATGTACCTGGAGCAATCTGGTTGTAAGGCTCCAGACACTCGCCCTTCGCCCCTTCTCCTGTTAGTATTAAACGGTGCCGCCACGAGAAGGCCAGGAGTTGGACTTTTGTTGTCAGAGGCTATGTGTTACGCACGCCTTAGGAGCATTTGGTCAGATATTGAGAGCTCGTCCTCAATTCCACTCCTGGCTATGACAACAATTGGCACCGTGGTATCTCCGTGGTATGCCTGATTAAATATATATACCGTATATGTGTATATATATATATATATATATATATATATATATATATATATATATATATATATATATATATATATATATATATATATATATATATATATATATATATATATATATATAACCAAACTAAGAAAAGAAAGGAGGAGAAGAATTAATTGCGTGGGTGAAAGAGAGAACGGCAGATATCTGAGTGAAAGAAACGGAAGAAAAATGTGAGAGTTATACAAACACAAAGAAGGGGAAAAGTGTGAATAAAATATACATACTGTTTAAAATGTGTGTGAAATAAACCCATAGTTGTAATTATTGTTGGTAATTAAGGGGCGGAGCTACACTAAAATGCTACTTTCATAAGTAAACAGCGAGATTTCGATAATTTTTGTTTTTTAACGTACGCCCGCTATTACTCGAGGCGAAATCTCCGGTTAATATATCTAACCTGAGACTGATATTTTACGTGAGTATCCCTTTTTTCCCTGTACAATGACAGGTGTCCTCTCGCCATTCAGGCAGATACTCGCCGATTTCGGAGGTACCCATTAGAGCTCGGTTGGCTCAGAAGCGTTCAGGTTATTCCAGTCCCTGGTCGACGACACTTCATCAAATGATCTCGCCAGGGCTCCCAATCGCCAGCGCAGTGTGGTAACCATTACACCAACGCGGCTCCCCAGATTTCAATTATAAATGAGCAGGGCTAACTGATGTACGACAGCTATGCATACCAATGCATTTGATGGTACAACGCTATTGGTTGCCGTGGAAACGACTGCTATGTTGGATTTTACTACTATATTTCAATCCCAGAAGGCTTTTTTTATTTTTTGAGTTCTGAGCACCAAAGATGAAAAGAAAGCTCATCATCGAATTTTAAATCTTCAACCAAATTAGATTTTGGCTAACTTAAGTAGATCATGTGATATAGTACTTTAAAGTTCACATCTAAAAATAGTAACCATTTAAATAAACAATATCTTACAACATTGTTTGCAATGAATCAAAATTTTGAAATGTTATCAGAAATCGAATCCGACACAAATTTTATTATCCAATGGAAAATATCTGTGCCTAATATATTGTAGATGGACTAAGAAATGCGCAGATTGTAAGAAAATTAGTAAAATAAATCAAGGTTCTGAGAAATTCATGAATCATTTCATAGAAAAAAAGCACAATTTCTAATGAAAATACAACTTCGTCTTTTTTTACCCTTAGTGCCGACCGTCAAAGCAGTCAGTGGCCATTACGCCTGATGGCGTCTTGTAGGGCAACAACAAATTGATTCCACATTACTCGGTCGACGGCCATCCCTATTTTTGTTTGCTGTTCCGCTGCTGCATTTCCCCATTACTCTTTCATTATATGTATTGTGTGTTCCAACTTTCGCATTGAGGTCTCCCATTACTACGATATGATCATATCTAGGTGTGTCTTCCATTTCTTTCTGCAGTTGTTGATAGAATTCATCCTTGACCTCATCATCGCTGTCATTCGTTGGTGCGTAGCATTGTATTATTGTAATGTTGGTGAATCTCTCTCTCAATCTTATTCTTATCAGTCTGTTGTTGATGGGTTTCCATTCCAGTAATGTCCTTTCTATTCCTTTCTGTAGAATAATGGCTACGCCTTCATTGTGCTGTCCATCCTCTCTTCCAGAGTAAAGTACTGTTTCTCCTGTTGTTGTTTTAACTTTTCCTGCCCCTGTCCATCTGCTCTCACTTATCACTAGAATGTGTAATCTATAGTTTCTCATTTCTGCTGTGACCTGTTTTAGTTTGCCCGTCTCGTTCATTGTCCTTACATTCCAAAATCCTATTCTTGTTTCACGTTTTGCGGTCAGGACGTCCGTTTTCGTGTCAGTGGCTTCCTTTCGGCATTCACCACTGACAGTCATACGAGCCTCAGACTCCGGATGTCCGTCCCGCAGCAAAGTTTGTTCATTTGTTGTCGTTTCCGTAACTTCATTTCTTTTTACATAGACAGGGGTTTCAGCCCTATGCTAAAACCCCCAAACTGGAGGACCAGGGTGTCTGCTTTAATCTGACCCCTGCCCGCGCATACCTGTCCAGCTTGGTAGAACCTTCCAGGAGTAAAACTCCAGCTGGCATAGCTCTGGGGGTAATCAGGTTACGCAAGCCGCCACACATCGACAAGGTATTGACGCCGGTGATGGCAGGAAAATACAACTTGGAAAATCAAAATACACCAACTTAAAATGTGTTCTGACAAATGATTTTGATGTATTTAGAGTCAGGAGAATATAAATTATCAGAATGTAGACTAATCCCAATTATAATTTTTGTCATATTCTCAACTAAAATGCGCTGCAGCTCCTCCCCTTAAAAAAGGTGAAGGTAGTCCCACAGTAGGTACTGCCGTCGAGGAGGGAAGTGTTAGAAACTTCACTATTGCTAGATCCAGATTCGAGAAGTGAGGTGACCGGTTCCCATCTTCGCTACTTTGCCTTCCCTAACTCAAGAGCAGTCAGGTACCCATTAACAGCTGGGTAGACATACGTTACGCTACCCTGTTTCGAATCCGGTATCTTTTCTGCTAGAGGCCAGCGCTCTACCATTCTACCAATCGGACGCTCACAGTTGTAATTGCGTGAAAGAAACGTAGGACTGTCAATTTGTGAGTAGGAAAAAACTCAAAAAGGTAAATGCGTTAGTGAAATAAGATTTCATTTGTAAATGTGAATGAAATAAACAAACAATTGTAAATTTTAATAAAAGAAACACACTACTGTAGATGTGTGAGTGAAAGACATAAACTATATACTTCTTCTACTTCGTACACTCTCAGACACCTATTTGAATATTTTCAAAGAAAACTCTGGTCAACTTGAAGCTGTTTGAATCTACAATGGATGGGTTTGAAAAAAAAAATCGAAAAAAGGTGATTCGTCTTACGAGGACAAAAGACAAAGAAAATAGTCTACGTTACGGCCACAAGGCCTTCGTCAGGAAAGGAAAGAAAGTGAAGGCTAGATAGGACACATAAGAACTTAAAAAATATATATAAATAAAACCTAGGTACTTCCCTGAAGGCAAGGCATCGAAATCCGATCACTATGGGCTGTCCGCTGATGGACAGCATGGCTGAAAAGGAAGTGACTATCGCCACCGGATGTACACAATACATTTTAAGAAACTAAAAACTAAAAAACGAAACTGAACAATAAACTACCCAAACGTAATAAAAGTGGGGACTGGAAATAGAAGAGGACAGAATGAGTGGGAGATAAATAAATATAAAATAAAAAATCAAGACAAATTAGAAACAGTGTATATTCATACACATTATGGAGGATGGCATAGAAAATAGAAGAATAGGATAAGAGTGGAAAGAGTCAAAATAGAGCAAGAGAGGAAAGGGTGACCTCAGACAAAGGTGTGTAAAGGGTTGAGACCGGCTGGTTTTAGACACCCCATGCGGTGGATAAGACGGTTCTCAAGCTGTTCTCGACTGGCAGTGTCAGAGGAGCAGGATCGGATCGCTGTGACCTGGATGTCGATGGAACCATGGTGGTCAGGACCATTGAAGTGTATGGCAACTGGTGTGGACTTTTGCTGAGAGATGTCATTTAAGTGCTGGCTGAATCTGTCCCCAAGTCGTTTGCCTGTTTGGCCAATATAGGTTTTGCAGCAACGTTTATATATGATCGTATAAATGACATTGCGCGATTCACACGTGAAGCTACTAGTGATGGTGTATGTAGCTTTAGGAAAGGACACCTTCTGGGTTGAGATGACATACTTACACGTGTTGCATCGTGTCCGACCACAGGGTAGTGTGCCAAAGTGAGTGGCATTCTCCTTTGGGAGACGGCTGTGAACAAGAAGATCCTTCAAGTTCTTGTCGCGTCTATATGCCACCAAAGGTGCCTCACCGAATACTTCTTGGGTCACATGCTCTGCTTGGAGGATAGGGAGGTGGCGGAAAAGGATCTGTTTGACAGCAGTACTGTGAGGGTAATGGGTCAAGATTAATTTGACTCTATCCGAAGTGGATTTATAGTGAGGTTTGAGGGCCTCCTGACGAGAGATGGGGAGCACACGTTGGAGAGCAGAGGTGAGAACATGTTCCGGATAAAGTCTGTTACGGAAGAAATCCAATATCTCATTTGCTCGGAAGTGGAAGTCATCGTCGTCTTGGCACAAACGGCGGAGGCGGAGAAGTTGTGAAAAAGGAAGGGAGTCACGACAGGCCCGAGGATGAGAAGAGGTATACAGGAGGTAGCTGTGGGCGTCTGTCGGCTTGTAGTATACTGTTGAATCTACATAGAGTTTTGTTTAGGAATGTTACTGTAACAAACCATTCTAACAGTGTGAATGTCGGAAAATTGTAAGTGTTTTAAGAAAACAGACAATTGTAAATGTGTGTGTAAAATAAACACTCATTTGTTAATGTGTCAATAAAATAAACAAACATTTGTTAATGTGAAAGTGAAATAAACACACGTTTGTTAATGTGTCAGTAAAATAAACACATTTGTTAATGTGTCAGTGAAATAAAAAATGTGCTAATGTTTCAATGAAATAAACACACATGTGTTAATGTTTCAGTGAAATAAGCATGCATTTGTTAATGTGTCTGTGAAATAAACATGCATTTGTTACTGTCACTGAAAAAACATACATTTGTTAATGTGTCAGTGAAATAAACACATATTTGTTAATGTGTCAGTAAAATAAACACATTTGTTAGTGTGTCAGTGAAATAAACAATTTGTTCATGCTTCAGTGAAATAAACACACATTTGTTAATGTGTAAGTGAAATAAACACACATTTGTTAATGTGTCACTGAAATAAACACACACTTGTTAATGTGTCAGTGAAAAAACACGCATTTGTTAATTTGTCACTGAAATAAACACACATTTGTTAATGTGTCAGGGAAATAAACATACATTTGATAATGTGTCACTGAAATAAACACACACTTGTTAATGTGTCAGTGAAATAAACATGCATTTGTTAATGTGTCAGTGAAAAAAACACGCATTTGTTAATGTGTCAGTGAAATAAACACACATTTGTTAATGTGTCAGTGAAATAAACACACATTTGTTAATGTGTCAGTGAAAAAACACGCATTTGTTAATTTGTCACTGAAATAAACACACACTTGTTAATGTGTCAGTGAAATAAACATGCATTTGTTAATGTGTCAGTGAAAAAACACACATTTGTTAATGTGTCAGTGAAATAAACACACATTTGTTAATGTGTCACTGAAATAAACACACACTTGTTAATGTGTCAGTGAAAAAACACTCATTTGTTAATTTGTCACTGAAATAAACACACATTTGTTAATGTGTCAGTGAAATAAACATACATTTGATAATGTGTCACTGAAATAAACACACACTTGTTAATGTGTCAGTGAAATAAACATGCATTTGTTAATGTGTCAGTGAAAAAACACGCATTTGTTAATGTGTCAGTGAAATAAACACGCATTTGTTAATGTTTCAGTAAAATAAACACACATTTGTGTCACGGGTTGCCTCCCATTAGCTCTGCAGTAGTGGTCCAACAGTGGCCACAATTCAAGAGCAACTAATGTGGGTCTTCAAAGGTGTCTACCTTCGCACAAGATTACTCTTGGCAGAGTTGTAGGTAAAATGATAATGATGCTTCTATCTCAAGGAGTTTCACAAGATATTCAGAAAAGCGAGAACAATGCTGCATGAGGCTGAGCAAATGTTAACTCTAGTATCTGCCGTCAACTTTTGTGAAGGATAGGGTTTTCTTATAATTCGTTAGCTCGTTCAAGCCCCCAGCTGAGTTAATTCAGCGAAATTCCTCTTATTATTATTGTATAGCTCTGTTCAAATGTATTTAACAAATTGCCTGAGACATACGCATGTAGTACATTCAACATGATTAAATCAACTTTACATTTGTATATATATATATATATATATATATATATATATATATATATATATATATATATATATATATATATATAGAGAGAGAGAGAGAGAGAGAGAGAGAGAGAAAATTTAATAATCGATTATGTTTTAACAGTTATAAAAATTAATAATTCCTTATAGAAAAGGTTATCATCACTGGGTGATGTTATGGCGTTAAAATTTAATAGTTTACTTGGCAGCTTTTGTGCTTCTACTTAGCTGCCAATGAGTTTGTCTGTTCTGCTCCAGCTGATGTTTGGTTCTTTGGAGATAGATGCCTGATTCACACTCGTCACTGGTCAAGTTTGAAAGTTGTAGCACGTTCAAAGAAGTATCATGGAGTAACTACCAAGGTGGTCCCGCGTCTTTAAGACTCGTGTGATGATAGTGTCTAGCGTCGACTTCAGGCCACTTAGACTCTCACTTGTTCCAGAGAAATTTCCCTCAGTTGGGACTACTGATTAGTGTCACAAAAGAGGAGAAACAAAAGCCTCTGAGTATTGAGTTTCCCGACACATACTTATGTGTCCCTTCTTCCTATTCCACCATCCCATCTATCTCAGAACTTTACCCTCGATGAGAATTAATCTTAATCCCATTGAGCGAAAACTTTCTTTACATTTAAATTGAATAGATTTATGTTTAACTTTACATTGGTTGAAAAAAGTTAATAATATAATAAGTAAGTACATCATTTCTTTCATCATTCACTTTCTGCTCACTATGGAACTTGGGAATACCTATGCTTTTAGTTCTCTATAAGAAACTTGCAAAAAGCAGTCACCATCCCTTGCAGTGGTGGTTCATGAAATCATCATTCTATATGCTGAGGTTGCCAGCCTCGTATGACTTGGACATCCACTTAGCAACGTTGACATATTAATATTCACATGTCAATATATACATAGTATTTCACGTGTTAATAATGCAAAACACAGATTTATAAATATACAACTTACCACAAATTGACTTTGGGATCACAGACTGATTTCTGGCTCAGAGAGTAAAGCAACTTGTTGAAGATGCCTCTTACACGTGTTCTGTGGTTGTTACTTTATAATAAGCTCCGACTTTGACTCCGTGATTCAGATTCCTCAGATTTCGGTTTTCCTTGATAATAATAGTAGAGTTTTCCTGGGCTCTTAAGTCCTCAAGATGCTCAAACAAGTCCGATCCGATAAATGAATTCTCTCTCCACATGTAAGCCTACCTTGCCGTTGGTTGGAGAGCTTGAGTGCCCCAATGATCCCGGGAGCTATGCCGGCGGGAGTTTTACTCCTGCCAGGGTCACCCAAGCCGGACAGGTCCTTGGTGAGGGGCCAGACTAAATGGGCTGAGGAGTAGGTGGAACCCTATAGGTGTAGATGCAGAACCCACCGGCGAGTGGTACATGCTCTGGTCTGCACCAATCCACACCCACTTCATGGGTTAAATGCTTTCTTGCCTCATTCTTCACTGTTTGTCGTCTATCGGGAGTAGTTTGGGACCCCTTACGGTGTAGGCACAGTACCCACCGGCAAGTGGACCATGCTCTGGCTAGCACCAACCCAAACCCCCGGCATGGGTTAAATCCCGGGTAGGTGAAGCTCGTAAGCCTTGGAAGGCAGTTCGTCCAGGAGAAGGAAAACTCTGATTTTACACCACCTGCTGCCTTGCAGGTAGGCTGGGGACAGTCAAGGGCTAAAGAACGCAACCCTACAGAAACGCCTGTTGAAATCAGATGCACTGGGCTACATGCTTAACGAAACAGTGCAACGTACTTCGCCTAACGAAGATGTCACGAATACAATTTAAGCATTGTGGTGCTCGTCCCGTGGAATCCCGCCAGGCGGCGAGAGTGCCGGACCCCCTCCTCAAAGGGGTCCAACCAAGACTACTGGTGTGTCGTAGATTTTTGATAGGGCAATTAAGACATGGAGTGGTCCCTTCTGAATAGACTAGAACATGTGGTGACTCAGTGAGAGATAAGGTAAAGAAATAGATTTTCACGTGTGAGATGGTCGAAAATAAGTAGAGTCTGCCCTGAACTCGAGAAGCTTCTCTCATTCAGCTTATCTCTACAACAGAACTTTGTTAGTCAGACAGTCTACCAAAATATACATTAATATATATTCAACCACTCACATCTACACACACACAGATACGTGACGACAATTAGACGCACAGACGTGAAAACTATACCTATGGAATAGGGATCTTTTGGGACGAGCTGACCAACACACGTAAATAAAGTTTATGTAAATTTTTTTATCATAAAGAACTTCACAATAGCAATATTTTGAATATCAAATCAAATACAAATAAACATAAGTTAAATGAATTAATAAAAGAGTTAGACTCATAGGTGTAATCCTCCCTCCCTCTTTTGAGACAAGATCCCGTTAGACGAAAGTTATTAACCCCAAAGAGTCAAAGATTTATACGCTATGGTCCAGTATTTCCCTCTGCAGTAAAGAATAGATTTATACGTTAATCTCTTCTGAAAAAAGGGACAGCATTAGAAACACTTGCATAAAAAATTACACAAAAGTGGGTACATGGATTCTACTAGATATACATGAGTATTATTCATTCATTCTTCCTCTCTTCTCAGACGACCGTGGCCACGTGCATTCTTTCTTACCTAAATACTGGTGTTGTATCTTCTGGAACAATCTTTAGGACACACACACACACAGCAAATCCAGTGTTATTTTTGCCAAAGAGAACCCCAGCTCCTCAAAAGACAGATTTAAGTCCACTTCTCCGGGGAGCGTTTCCTTTAGTATTATTATTTAGGATTACTGTTTATGTCACATTTAATTTGTCCAGATAAGAAATTAACAGCGCTCACAGTGTCAATAGCTTGAGATTTCCAGTAAATACAAATGACAGGTTGGTAACTTCTCTCAGTATAAAATTCTTGGTCACACCACAACTGGTCAAATCGTCGGGAAATGTTAATGTTTGTTAAGTCACCGCAACGGGCTGACTGTAAATGAAATTTGTAAAGAAATCTGGATCTATATGCCCAGTTACAAAGTCACTCTTAATGTTCTTTGGGTTTTTGTATTCTGTCTCTTTCTTGGTGTAAACACAACCTCAGACAGTTTTTACCTTGACGAAACCCAGATACTAATTAAATTGTTCTTTTGTATGGTTACTCTCAGATTTACATGGAAGCCGCTGGTAAGGTTTAGGGTTTGACCCAATACTGTGTAAAGGAGAAAAAATACAAAATACTTAACCATAATATAGTATTCTCAATCCTATCCTTACCCCGCGTAAAATATAATATATTTATCCACTTCAATTATTCAACTTAAATTATATACTACAAGCTTAGAGGTTGTCTTATCGTTTAAAAACTCCCGTGAAATGAATTCTAGTCATTTAAAAAAAATCAATCATCACGAATTAGAAATAAATACATATTTCGTCAATACTCATGATGAACAGTGCATTACTAGTTGGTTAAAATATTCTCTGACTGGTTACTAGCTATTAATTAAATTTATTTTATAGCTCGAATAGTTAGCTAGAAATAATATTTATTCTCCTAGCCTATGTAACACAGTAAATCTTAGAGAAATATAACTGACGGACCTATCTAGTAAATCACTCTGCACCAAATCTAGTGAAATATAATCGACGATTTTACCACTTAAATCACTCTAGACTACTAGTATAGTATTTACCTTCACACAGACTACTCAGACTATCTCCACCGAGAACTAAGAACTCTACTTAATACAAGTGATTCTAGAATCGTAGCTAGATGTCTTCTGAATCTGTGGCGGTACTGGATAAATTTAGTTAGACTGCTGGGGTATATATATATCTGAAATCAAATGGGAATGGCCACTATTCACCGAAAACCAGACTCTCTGCCAGATTTAGCACCTACGGGGAAATCTCTGCTCAAATTCTATTATCAATAGGAATCTACATATTATTACTGCTGCAAATTCGAGCGCCGAGCAAACGGTCTCTCTTTAGATCAGGCGTAACGTAATTGACCAGACCGTACGAGATTTCTTCGATCGAAAAATCACACTATTTACCTCTGCAGACGTGGTCATTGAACGAAATCATGCGCAGGCCATCCTTTGATCTCGCTATTCTCACTGTGTTTAATTACTTTCAAACGAACAGTTCAGGGGAAGGTAATAAAAATTGTCTGCCCCTTTGATTCCAACTAATCTGCTCTGATCGCTGTCTGATCTTATTACACGATTTTCAATCGCTTGCGTTAATAATTACAGCTCAACGTAGCTAATAGGTCTGCTCGTGAACATACATCAAAGGAAATAGCGAACAGCAATAAAATATGCGTGCTAACTTAGAAAAAGAGACAGATCTCCGAGTATAGGAGGTTTTATGTTAACAAACGTGCGTAGGTGAAAGAAACGTAAAAGAAAAGTGTAGATAGAGAAATAGATAGATAAAAGCTATTTTCATAATATGTCACATGGTGGTCACCTTCCCCTGAATTGTGGAGTCAAGGTACAGAGGGAAAGGGCAAAAGCTATTGACCAAACCCCAAGAACACTCAACATTCTGCAGTGGAATACACAAGGAGTTCTCAACAAAAAAGTCCCCCTAAAAACCGCCTTTATGAGGATCAAATCGATGTGGCTTGCATCCAAGAAACTCATCTCAACAGCAACTACAGATTCTCAATAAGAGGATACCAGGCTTTCCGACTCGATCGAGAAGGACACAAAGGAGATGTGCTATTACTTACCCGAAACTCAATACCAAGTATCGAGGTATCCGTGAACTTCAACGACCAGTCGGAAATTTTAGGGGTTTACATTAAAATAAAGGACGCGAACATGCGTATCTACAATTTGTATAGCCCACAGAGCAAAGACCTGTCACTTGCAAGTATGGAAATAAAGAGCTCAAACTGCATAGTGGATGGAGACTTCAACAGCCACTCGGAAAGATGGGGATATCCGGTTACAGACAGTAGAGGAGAGGAAGTAGAGGACTGGGAGATTGACACAAACCTTCACCTTATCAATAGGCCAGATGATAAACCCAGTTTCTACTCTAGAAGATGGCACACCACTTCCACTCCAGACCTAGCTTTCGCCACAGGGGACATCCTTCACAAAATTGACCGACAGGTACTTGGCCAGCTAGCAGGCAGCGACCACAGAAAAATAAAGCTAGTGGTTAATATGGAGTATGTTCCCCATGAAGTAAAACCATTGCCCTGATGGAATTACAAAAGAGCTGACTGGGACAGTTTTGCAATGCTGACTGACAGTCAACTCCGCCTAGGCCGGTCCCAAATCCGGCTGAAAAAGGAGGAAGGCGGCCTGCATGGAGGCCGTAAGGAGGCAGCCCCTCCACCATGTAAAGGCACAACAGGCCAATCACCTGTTTGCTTTAAACTTTTGATTACGAGAACTACAAGAGAGAAAACCGGACTGGTTCTAAAGGCGACGAACTGGAACGGACTACGGCTTATGGAACTTGGAACACAAGAAGTATAAATGGGAAAGAAGAGGAGCTCGTAGATGAGATGAGGAAAGCAAAACTAGAAATCCAGGCTATAACGGAAACAAAGAAAAAAGGACAAGGAGTCATGGATCTCGATGGCAACACGCTGCTCTACAGTGGTGTACCCGTATCTGAAAGAGCTAAAGGAGGCGTGGGTTGCATTGTGGCCAAAAACCAAAAAGATAGTATCAAGGGATGGAACTTTGTCTCGGAGCGCATTATGGTTGTAAAACTAAAAGAAGGAGAAACCATAGTCAACCTGGTCATAGTGTATGGGCCAAATGATGATGAGAGAGAGTAGAGGTCAAAGAGGAATTCTTCGAGCTGCTTCAAAGGACAGTGGGTGACTGCCTAGGTGAAATTATCATGCTCGGAGATTTCAATGCTAGAGCTGGAAATGACCATGCTAGATGGGGTGGAGTTATCGGAAGATATAGAGAAGATTCTCTCAATGACAATGGAAAGCGACTCCTTAGATTCTGCAGTGAGCAGAATCTGATCATTACAAACACAAAGTTCCCCCATAAGCGCATACATTCATACACTAGATGTGAACCAACAAAGAATGAGAAGTCAGTGATCGACTATGCCATTGTTAGTAAGAGCTCATTCAAATATGTCCGGGATGCTAGAGTCTGGAGGGGGCCAGAGATTGGAAGTGATGACTAACTACTTACAATCAAAAGAACAACTGAAAGAGTTGCTCAGCTTAGGAGCTGCCCAACATCACGCAAGAAATTAAGTAAACGAACCGGAGAAATGAGCATTAAGACCTACAAGCTGAGAGAGCCAGAAATTAAGACCAGATAACAGGGGCTTATTGCTGCAGCGGTGAGCAACACAGAAGAACAACCTGATGACTTGGAACCCCTCTGGCTTAAATTCAAGGACATCAAAAAGACAGCTACTGCAGAAGCATGTGGTGAAGTCCGACTTGGGAACAAGAGAAAGAAGACACCTTGGTGGACAGAGGAAGTCAAAGAGAAAATAAGAGAGAAGAAAATGGCATGGAAACAATACTTAGGAGCTAAAAACACAACAGGACAAATGGAGAAATATAGAGAATGTGTGACACTCAGAACAGAAGCAAAGAACAAGGTGCCAGCAGCAAAACAGAAATCCTGGAAAGAATTTGGAGAAAAGCTAGAAAAAGATGCGCAAGAAAACCAGAAATTGTTCTATAAGACCCTAAAGAACACGAGGAAGGAAAAACAATGCCCTCTCAAATTTATAAAGGACAAGCAAGGCAAATTGCTTACTGCCCCGAAGGAAGTAATGGAAAGATGGAAAGAATATTTCTCAGAACTCCTGGATTGTGAGCATGGTGAAGCATCAGAAATGATAACCACTAGTACAGAAGAGAAAACCAATGATGGTGAAGATGACATAAAGATGGAAGAACTGAAGGCAGCACTGGAGAAAATCAAGATGGGCAAAGCAGCAGGGCATGATGGTATAACACCAGAAATGGTTAAGTACATGGGAGCTCCAGGCAACCTATTACTCTTAAGGGTCCTACAGGCAGCGTGGTGCAACAAGAACATACCAAAGGATTGGGCGATTGCCATCATAACACCAATTTTCAAAAAGGGTGACAATCGACAATGTGGAAACCATAGAGGCATATCCCTTCTCAGTGTCCCTGGTAAAATCTACTCTAGAATCCTAGAGCAGAGACTCCGACGCCTAGCTGAGCCACAATTGGATGAGGTCCAGTGCGGATTCCGAGCAAACCGAAGTACTCAAGACCTAATCTTCACACTCAGACAGCTGAGTGAAAAGGCCCTTGAATATAAGAGTGAGATCCATCTTTGTTTCATAGATCTGGAAAAGGCGTTTGACAGGGTCCCCTGGAGCAAACTTTGGGACTGTTTGGCAAGGAAGAACATTCCAGCACCTCTGATTCATGCTATACAGCGCTTCTACAAGTCTTGCAGAAATTATGTGACCATAAGTATTATGAGTAAAATCATAACATATCTATCGCATTCGACAAGGCTTGTTTATGGACTAGCTTGTTGATATTACGTTTCCTGGGTTACTCCCGGAAGTACGTCATTGTCTTTTGGACAAAATATAGCAGACGGCTTTGCCGGCTTCACTTGGAAGAGGTGAGCGATACTTCGTGGCTTTTCATGTGTGTCACTGAGTGTGAACGGACCTATAATTGTCCAGCTCCTATTTGTGTGCTCTTACTACAGAGTTATAAAGATTTATTACAGCTAGATCGTCCATCTGCTTCATGGAGTCTATGCTGGACTGACATTTTAGGACAAGCGAATGCTGTATATCAAGGAATGTGTGTGGAAATATTTAATAAAGATTACAGCAACATGTCGAAGACATCTTGTCCATAGTCGACGGAATAGCGACGTTATCAAAGACTGGCTAGTGCATGCCATTGTCTTATCTACATATTTGATGATTACATTGTAGCTTGTGTACGTATTAAATGAATATTCGTCTTCACGTCCAAACTGGCCTTAGAGGTCTTCTTTATTGTTGAAGTGTAAGAAAGGTATTTTACAGGCTGCATTTAAAAGTATTACCGGCATAATGGAATGCCGTGATGATTTCTCACAAGTCAATGAAGTATTACCCTAGACAAGATATAACAAAAGAAATAACTACCCGTAACAGTAAGTCAGAAGAGTTCAGGACCACCACTGGTGTAAGACAAGGTGATATCCTGTCACCTTATCTTTTCATACTCCTCATGGACGATGTCATCAAGGCATGTAAGGAGAAAACAAGAAAGTATTCAGTGGGGTACTGGAAGATGAGACAGGTCTGTATTTAAGAGCTGGCATTTGCTGATGATGTTGCCCTGATTGCTAAATCAGAGGCATATCTCCAATCCAACCTGCAAGTCTGGAAGGAAGAGCTGGAGAAGAGAGGGATGGTCATAAGCAGCTCTAAAACAAAATCCATGGTGATATCACGAGAAGAAAGAAGACATCAGATTAAGCTGGGAGATCAGGTCCTGGAGCAGGTCGACCACTTTAAATACCATGGAGCTATTATAGACCGAAAGGGAGGCATCAAAGAAGAGTTGGCCACTCGAAAAGCAGCAGCTGTGAGTCTTTTTCAGGCCATAAATCGAGAATTCCTCAGCAAGAGAGAGGTTGGTAAGAAAACGAAGATGGCTGTATACCGCTCCACGTATGTCCCAGTCTTGACATATGGATGCGAGTCATGGGCAATGACTACAACCCACAAAAGCCAGATCCAAACCTCAGAAATGAGGTATCTGAGGAAGGTGGTTGAAGTAACAAGAGGAGACATGGTCCACCACCTGACGATACGTCAAGGCCTAAAATCCCACCCCCTGCAGACCCAAGTAGAACAGTCCCAACTAAGATGGTTTGGCCATGTCTGCAGAATTGGAGAAGATCGGCTACAACGACAAGCATGGGAAACAAAGAGCCAGGAATCCAGACCCCCAGGACGACCCAGAGTCCGCTGGGAGGACAACATTAAAAAATCTTTGAAGGATCAAGGACTAGAATGGAACCAGGCCAGGAGGAAGACAGCCGATATGATAGTCTGGCGCTCTCTCTTCCAAACCTCTACACCTCACGGTAGAAGGGGAACGACTAAGTAAGACTGACAGTCTTTGCGAGACCATCAACACACGAAACAACTGCATGAAAAATAGGGTTGAAAGCTTTAATAGAGCAATACTTCAAGCAGCTATTGAGACTATTGTCACCGTTGACTTTGCTAGGAGCATTATAAAATGCTCAAGCAGGAATTATAAGCGGTGATATAGTTTTGGTTAGGAGGGAAGGTATGAAAAAATGGTTTAAGAAATACGAATAGATGTGAATAAAGACTATTTGTCTTGCTAAAAGGGGGATAATATGAGTGAAGTAATACTTTGATCAAAGGGAGAAGACTCTAATTATTAAAGTCAAGGGAGGAAAGTGCTTAATTACACATAAGTAGATTTGGTGAGTTGGTAATTATGGTTTAGAAAATGTACATATAAGAATTGTATAGCAAGCTTTAGAGAAGATAATATAAGGTTAAGTCAAATATGCAAAGGGAGACAATGGTTAATTACCTCCCTTATATGATTAAGTGAGTTGAGAGAAAAAAAAATATGCACGTGAAAAGTTTACCAGGACAACGGATGACACTTCACTGAGTTGTTTACACAGCGGATAAGCGTGAACATTTTTCAGCTGAGCGAAGAATAGGAGGAACCAATGAATTTACCGTAAACAAGGACAGATGAGCTAGTAATGATTTTATAGAAGAGAACTCATTTAGACGCGCTTTTGAGCGGTCGCATTTTTCGGGTTCTGGCATTTTTTGGTGTACTTTCAGGACTGTTTTGTGTGTTAGCTTAGTTATTTTAGCTTAGCTAACTGTGTGACTTTTTTGTTTATTCCTAGTTGGTTGTTTCCAACCACGAAAGGTAAGAATAATAATGCCAGCGCCAGTTGTGCCGACCTTTGTCATTAACATGGAAGAAGATTTAGAGGGAGGTGTGCTCCATAAGCAAGGGACTTTAGTCCTTACAATTACCGGACCACAGGCAAATAGGGCCTCAAACTCGCTAATCGCGAGCATCCTAGCCGGACCAGCCGGAGTAGGGATAAATGGAGTTGCTACTCTGTATAGGTTCGCGGGACCATTTAAATGGTACGCGACTTTGACAACGGCGGCTCACATAAAACACTATGCGGGGTTACATGGGAGAAAGTTTGAGTGGACCAATCCCCAAATGTCCATTTACATTGAACATCAGGACAAAGAGAAGTCCAAGGGGACCCTTAACTGGTTGCCCCCCACAATGAAACCCGAAGCGGTGCAAAGAATTGCAGCAACAGTATCCGGGGATAGAGAAGCAGAGGTGTCCAGAATAAAAACTGCCCACGACAAGTGGATCTTTCTATACAAGCCATCCGAGCACCAGGTACCCCATTTTATCAACTTGAAAATGGAAGAATCAGGCGAGAAATTCCAAAGGGTGGGGGTAACCCTACCGGGGAGGAAAATTCAATGTGCCATCTGTGGGGGCGACGATCATTGGGTCAGTCAATGCCCAAAAAAGAGAGCAGCCACCACCCAGGTCAAGAAAACGAGGGAGGAAGAGGCAGTTGGCGAGAAAACCCCTGCAGAACAGAGCAGAGAAGAAATAGCGGAACAGGACAGGCCAAGTGAACTCCTTGCCCCAGATAGCACAGAAGCCAGTGAGGGTGATGGCTATGAAAAAGTCGTAAACAACAAGAAGGACAAGAAAGAAATCAACAGAAAAAGATTCCTGCTCCAGGCAACAGAGCCTGTGAGGTCCAAAGAAGTCAAACGGAGTGACAGCAGTTCGCCAAACAAGCGCTCCCCTAGTCGAAGAGAATTGCCACCATCCCCCAGGGTATCTACGCCAGAGCCCTCCCCGAGATGGCCCTCGTCGACACCTGTAGTTGACGAGAGGGCAGTGTCTACGCCAAATAGCTCTACAAGAGGGTCTCTAGCAACACCCGAGGTTCCGGTGAACACACAAGTTTCCCCGAATTGGGCAACAGCAACAGAAGACGATGACATGGAAGCCATGTTGTCGGAGGCAAGTGTGTTCATAGACGGCCTACCTTTCGACGAAGAGAACAACGCATGAGTCTGCCCTTACAAGCCTTTCTTCCCTGCACTGGGGCCCAGTGCAAGATGTTTCAAGATTCAAGCTTCAGGCAGGTGAGACAAGTACTGATGACGATCGGTGCAGGTGTGGGCACCCCCAGGCTGCACCCCGAGGTTGTCTTCCCCTGTGAGCCTGTCGGAAGTTTGAACAGTATACTACCAGTGTATGGGAAGATGTGCCCCCTCCAGTTGGCCCAAGTGTACCAGTTTGAAATAATAATAAAAATGTATTTATTTAAAGTAAAATGTAAAAATACCTATAGGTTAGGAAGTGTTTCTTATGATTTAAGAGTCTTGTGTTTTTTAATGTAAATAGGTTTTTGATAGTTAGTTTGTCCACATTACACACACGTTAACATGCGCACAGTTTCATTTAAGCAGACAACTCCCCCCCGTACTGGGGTGGGAGGTTTGGGCGACGCGGTTTCATCTGCGTCTAGCCTAAATTATCAGTGCAGAACGGATAGTCAGCCCTCAGTCACTATACCGTCAAGCAGTCATGTAACTAGGTCAGCAGGTCAGCCCCTATGCACCGCCTCGTCAAGCAATGTCAACATAAATGTGTCGAGTGGCCTAGTTACGACAGAAAGCGGTCAGCCGACAGGCACCGCTATGCTGTGCAAGCCATGTGTTATAAATGATCAGTTTATCACTTTGCCTAGTACAATCTTTAAAACACATGATACACCATCAACTAGTGCTTTGTTGAGTATTTCACCTGTAGCGAGTAGCCAGCCTCAGACCACTACTCTGCTTTGTAATTCAAAAAAGACAGACGGTCCGCACTCAGTCCCCGTTTTGTCAAATAGTTTAGATATGGCAAGTGGCCACTCTGCCACTTTGCCAGGTAGACAGTTTGTAACAAGTGGCCAACCCTCAGATAACACTTTGTCAAGTAGCCTAGTTCTAATATCCCTCAATATCAATGGTTTGAGGAATAAGCTAGAGCACATTATCAAACTGATTAAAAAAGATAAACCTGATTTTTTGTTCTTGCAACAAACAGGGGTTACGTCCGACCTTTTATCCAGTCGGATTGTAACTAGATTAGGACTTAAACATGGCTGGTTCGCTCTAGGCCCCAGGCATAGTAGTGCCGCCATCTTACAAATTAACGAAGATTGGGACACGGTACATTATAGGACAGACGGTTGTGGCAGAACCGTCATAATTCAAATACAAAACAAACATAACAGAAAAGACACACACACACTCATCAACATATACGCACCAGCGACAAGAGACGAACGACCTAGTTTCTATGACAAATTACATGACACTTTAACAAAACATTACAAAGGGACTAGGAAAATTTTGGGCGGAGACTTTAATTGTGTCCTGTCTGACCTAGACTTGTCTAGGAGCTCCGGGGGGAGCACAGGCACGAGAAAAGTCTTCGTTCTTAAGACAAATACATACTATGCTAGACGAACACGACCTCTCGGACGTATACAGGAAAATAGAGCCTCACAAACAAACCTTTACGCACTATGACAATATAAACCCATACTTTAGACGGGCATCAAGACTGGACAGAATATATGCATCTAGTACCTACAATATACACAAAACATACCATATAGGAAGCACTCTTAAATTTACAGATCACAAGGCAGTTTACACATCTTTAAGTACGGGACACACGCACAAGCAAGTAAAGAGATCCCCACATTGGAAATTTAACAACAGTCTACTTAAAAACACTTACTACACAGAACAAATAACACAACTGATACAAGGTTATGCACAAGACATTCCCAATAACAACATTGCACAATATTGGGATATGCTAAAAAACACACTTAGAGATAGAACGCAGATTTTGGCTACACTTATTCACAAAAAATTTAAGAAAGAAGAGGGGATTTTAGAAGAAGCAATTAGTTTAACCAAAAGTTTAGACAACACGAACCCTCACATCCAAACCTTAGAAGAGCAGTTAGATCAATATAGACAGTATACCTACCAGGGAGCGCTACTTAGAACCAAATTACACACTATAACGCAAGAAATCCCTAGTAGGCAATATTTAGCAATTGAACAGAATGTACAACGCAGTAGACAGATACGCAAAATAATTGACATGAAAGGAAAACATCATACAGACAATACCAATATTAGTCACGCTTTCTTCGAATACTACAAGCAGCTATATACTAAAGAAGAAAGTGATGCAAACATACAAGACAAATTTCTAAAATACACAAAGTGTCTAAGTGATGAGGAAAGTGAAAGGCTAGACCAACCCCTAACTTTAGATAATTTACAAGGGGCACTTAGTACTTTTCAAAAAGATAAAGCACCTGGGCCTGATGGGCTAACAGCAGAATTTTACAGGTTTTTCTTCCCATGTTTAGGCCCTATCTTAATTAAAGTGTTCGAAGAGGCTTTTCAAAAAGGGGAACTCCCGGATAGTCTAAATCAATCTTATATTACGTTAATTCCCAAGGATGATAATGACAAAAAGTCAATCAAGAATTTTAGGCCCATCTCCCTTTTAAATGTTGATTACAAAATTCTAGCCAAGGCACTAACTCTGAAGCTTAAACCACACATGCACAAAATAATACATTCAGATCAACAATGTAGTGTACATGGTAGAAACATTAGCAGACACACACATTTCATTAGAGACCTAATTACATACACACATGATAGGCAGTGCCAGAGTGCCATATTATCTTTAGACCAGGAAAAGGCATTTGATAGAGTATCACATGCCTTCCTACATAAGAGTCTTAAAGCTAATAATATAGGGAAATATTTTAGATCATGGATAAAAATCCTATATAAAAAACCTGAAAGTAAAATATTGATTAATCATAGTTTAACCAAAACATTTAAATTAACGAGAAGTGTTAGGCAAGGGTGCCCTCTGTCGCCCTTGTTATATGTAATAACGTTAGAACCTGTGTTGGAAAGAATAAGACAAGACACAAATATCACGGGGACTTTCGCCCCCGGTGCAGGGGAAAGAAAATTGTTGGCCTACGCCGATGATACGATATTCTTTCCAACAACAAAGGATTCTATAAAAAATATCTTAGAGGTTTTCACAGAGTTTGGATACGCTAGCGAATCCAAACTAAATATTCAAAAATCTAGCATAATGGGAATAGGTAAATGGGGCAATAGGTCAGATTTCCCTTTTCAATTAACAGTAGTGAATAACATTAAAATTTATGGCATTAACTATTCTTTCAATCCACAAGACCCCAATAAAGAAACATGGACAAAATTGTTAGGGAAAATTGAAAATATGCTAGAAATTTATAAATACAAAACGGCCACCATTTTCGGAAGAAGTGTAATAGTAAATTGTTTTATTGTGCCAAAAATAATATACATAGCAAACGTACAGATTGTA
This sequence comes from Oreohelix idahoensis, assembly GCA_024509875.1. Classification (NCBI taxonomy): domain Eukaryota; kingdom Metazoa; phylum Mollusca; class Gastropoda; order Stylommatophora; family Oreohelicidae; genus Oreohelix; species Oreohelix idahoensis. The sequence continues at coordinate 222,332 of JAMPIV010016240.1, forward strand.
CCTAAAAAGATTATAATGGAATTAAATAAACTAGTTAGGGCCTTTATTTTTAGGAATACCTGGCACAGTATCAAACACGTAACGCTAATGCAACCCAAAAACAAAGGGGGGAATAGCTTTACAGGACATCAACACTAAAATAAAAGCTTTAAGGATTAAATACATAGGGGAAGTTATAAAAAGCCCGGGTCTATACCCGCTGGCCCACTACTATATTGGTTTAAGATTATCAAACTTTTGTAAGCTGAATAACAATCAACCCCATTTTTTTGGTACACCACCACCTTTTTACAAAATATGTCTACAAAATTTAGAAGGGAATAATCATTTAATAAAACAAGACACTAAACTTATATACAAACTTCTAGTCGCAGCACAGGAAACACCTCTAAACACACGAAGAGGGTACAACCTCTTTATAACCGATTACACACAGAGTTTTACAAATATTCATGCAATAGACATTAAACCACAAGCAAAAGAAGTCACTTACAGACTACTACACAGTTTAACACCAATAGCTAACAAATCATCAATAAAGACAAACAGATTAGCGCCCAAATGTAAACTGTGTAGTGACAACATTATAGAGACAGAAGACCACTTATTTTACACATGTAAGACAGTGGCCCCCACTTTAAACAAGTTAAGGAAATTAATAGCCTCACACTCACAACAGACACTTAATTTATATAGAGCAGTCATGATGAACACGTTACCGCAGATGACGAGACGAACAGAACTTAAGTTACTGACTTTGTTAGCTGACTTTAGATATCTTGTATGGACATGTAGGAGCAGAGCTGTATACGACAATGGACATTATGACAGTACAATATTTACACAAATATACGAACACATGACGCAAAACATAATAGAACAGATTTGAAACTTTTGTATTGTTGTTTTAAGTACTTAAACCTGTATTGACCTTTCTTTTGTCAGGCAAAGCAAGGTAGCTTTGCTTGTAAATACTTCATGTCAAATGTAAAAATCATACTTGTGGCCTTTGGGTCATCATGCAAAACAAGGTGCTTTGACTATAAATAACTTTTAGTGTATACATCTTCATCAATCATCTCATAGTAGGATGTCGATGTTCATAGCCTCATTTGCTTCATCATCTAAATTTTGGTAGTCATTGTGATTTTGTTTGGGATATTTTTTTTTTTTTTTTTTTTTTTAGGGGGAGGGGGAAGGGAGGGGAGTAGTTTACACTATGTATTTCACATTATTTGGAATGTATATAAATTTTAACTCTTGTAAATACTATGGATGTTGTAAAATATTGACCCAATAAAGGTTTTATAAAAAAATATAAAAAAAATAATAAAAAAAATTTCGGAGGAAGCAGTCCTGGTTAAGGACGTAGAGTGGCAGGAATGTGTTTTCTGCCAGGCTCAAGTTACATTTCTGTGAGAAACAGAATGAATACTTCTGAAGAATCCTATAGACCTAGTTAGAGCAGTAGAATCTATTCACTTATGAAGGACAGAACTGTGTTTAAAATATAAGTTTAGTGATAAGGGGTGATAGTAAGAAAAATGAGTGTTGTGAGGATTCGGTGCAACTAAAGTAAGTAGGTCCTTTGACTCATAACTTTTGATAGACATTGAATAGAATTATTTCAGAAGTTGAAATAAGGTATTACAAGGTTAACGACGCTTACAACTAAGTGAGCGCAGAATAAGGAGAAACGAAGCTGAAGCTACAAAATTGACTATGATGTGAATAAACTGAGACTAAGTCAGCAGCTGAGAAGTTTTACAGAAGAACATGGATTTAATAGCCGTGTTGGGCTATTGTATAATGAATTTTGCAACATCAACTGCTACAAGTAAGATGAGTAAGCAATTGAAGTTTGATTGTATTTACAGGATGAAACATGAGCTCTCTAGCAGGTATAAGTATGAGAATACCGCAACAGGTGTACCCAATGTATTAATTTGCATATATGAGTTTTAAGATGATGGTATTTGAGTAAATTGAGTCAAATCTGACAGGATTAGTAGATGAAGGAAACCAACTCAGGAAAGAGTTGATGAAAGGCTTGGGAAAAGCCAGAATAAATATAAAAACCTTAAGGGAAGAAAATAGGTATAAACCATATCTGTTGGTGTTCTCAGGTAGAGAGCTATATATATATATATATATATATATATATATATATATATATATATATATATATATATATATATATATATATATATATATAGATATATATATATATATATATATATATATATATATATATATATATATATATATATATATATACAGGTACATGGATATATACCCAGGAGGAATGGGATCTACAAGAGATAGTTAGGAAATGTTTGTACCTGGAATTAGTACCACATGCCTCTGTTATGATGAACTTATGTAAATAAACTGTTTGTTTTGATGGAACGTTGCTCAAGTTGGGTTCAGTCTCTAAAAGGTTGTTGAGTGCTAGAGTAAACAAGATACTGGACATAAAGAAACTAACTACTATACGAAGCTGTCACTTAAGTAACATCATAAGAAGGGATGGAACGAGTTTAGGTTGGAAGTTTTGAGAGAATATCATCCAGGAATCAATAACTCTGGCGGTGAGGGCCAGTATTAAGATATACTCTTACTTGGAAGATAGGTCAATGGATCAAATTGACAAATAGAAGGTAGACAACTAGGCCTGCCCCAGTCACCTAGTTTACTTTAAAAGAAGAACCACCACAGTGACATATTATTAATTGGTGCCTTCTTGGACCAGTCTTAATCAACACACCGGCACTGTCACATATTATTAATTGGTGCCGCAACCAGTCCTAGGACATATACAGGGCACACGGTCACATAATATCACTAATTGACACTGTCACATATTATTAATTGATGTCGTGACCAGTCCTCACTTCATAAACCAACACTGCGACATATTATTAATTGGCGCCGTGACCAACCCTTCTTAAAGTGACATGGCTACATCACAAGGAGAGATGGAATACCAACAACAACAACAACATTCCATATTGGTTCCACCACCTGTGGAGCAAGAACCAACAATGGCCGCTCTAAAGAGCATTACTGAAACGCTATATAATGTTGACTTATATGCAAAATATAATCAGATTAGATCAGTGATAACCCCATTTAAAGGAGACTCGAAAGAATTTAGGAAATGGATGAAGGATGCAGACAGGTTTGCCACTATGATAAATGCAAGCACAGATATGGAACGGAAGAAGATACTATATTTTTCGTCTGACGCTCTTGTTACGGATTTCTTAAGGAGACGTGATAATACATATCCAAGTGAGACATATGAGTCATTGAAGAAAGAGCTAACGAAACGCTATAGTGATATTACAAATACGGAACATGCATGGTCATTACTTCGTCGCATCAAACAACAACGCAACGAGCCTATACAATCCTATGCAGAGAAATTATTAAATTTGGCGGAGGAGGCATTCCTGAATGGATTGACAGCATCACCGGACCTTGAGAAACATCTGGTAGGAATTTTTATTGACGGACTGTTGGGCAGTAGTACAAAACTCCATATGATTCGTAAGGATCCCAATACAATAAATGAGGCGATCCAGATAGCGATTACAGAAGAAAATGTCCAAACGAGGTTTAATCAATGTATCGAACAAGAACCAACAGTCGAGGCACAGACAGAACATGAGCCGATGGAGATTGGACATTCCCGTTCTCGTTGGCGTCGCCCAAGCCGGACGGAAAACCAGAAACAGGTGAACACAAGCTATCCTCGACATTTTCATAGGCAGCAGAGTATACAGCAGGTGAATATTCCCACTTGTTTTAGTTGCGGTTGTAGAGGACACATAGCCCCTGAGTGCCGACAACAACATCCTCGCTGGCACCAGCAGTATTATAATGGTCCACAACAGAGTAGTTATGATAGTACGCGAGGACATAACCAAAACTTTAGAGGAGCGTATACACCATCCAACTTCAGAGCCAGACAAGCACGAAAGTATAACCAGGAAAATGGAACGGTCAATCACTAAGTAGGACCGTTAGTGATGACCGTAAAGTAAATGAAGACAGCTTCCTTCATCGAAGGTCCAAAAACATAAATAATAACAACATGGTGTTACATCAAAAACATTTTCAGCAAGAGACACAGCAGCAACAAATTCATTCCATAAATATTACTCCAGATCCTAGCTCATGCCTGATCAAGATCCATGACAAAAATTATCGCGCACTTGTGGACACTGGCGCTTCAGTAAGTTTGATTAGAGAGCAGCTGTACAAGCAGATCAAACACTTGGTAACTTTCAGACCTTCAAAAACGTTTATGGCATCAGTAACGGGACAATCTCTGAAGTCTTGTGGTACAGCATACATCAAATTCCACATAGGACAACAACTGATCACACATCCTTTTATTATTACACGTGGGATGTCCAGAAATTTTATTCTAGGCAGAGATTTTCTTACCGCTCACAATGCTAGGATATATTTTGACCTCAACAAGATCAATATTAATGGGGAGTACATACAACTACAAGACGATATACACATAGCATCTTTGGTGCGGTTGACGACTCCAGTCACAGTACAGCCTAACACACTTGTGATAGCTAGAGGACGAGTCAAGAGCTCTAATTATATCAAGAAAGGACAGTCAGTACAAATTGAACCTTTGGAAAATGAGGATATAAATGATGAACCCCTCATGTTTGTTACTGAAGGTATAGCACAAGTTTCAGCCTCACGTGACTTCCCTGTCATGATTATAAACACGTCAGGACAGGCTACAACGATACACAGAGGTACTATAGTTGCCAAAGTACAAAGATCGTCTTTGAATACCACCAAGAATGGGAAAACACCTGAAGTTAGTTGCAATCAAAATCAGCACACCCTTATGTCACGCACATGGCAAAATAATACCTTAGGTTACCCTTCCGACGCTAACAGAAACTTTTGTCGGCAGAGCACAGAGGTCAACCAACTCAATAACAGATATGGAGGCAGGAGTGATACACGAACAATAAGGGAGAAGAGTCAATTAAATAGAGTGGATAGATATGGAATTGGAGACCAGTGGAAGAATGAAAAACAGAGAGATCAACAAACACTACATAGAGATAAGATGAATGGCACATTGTATAAAAAACCTAGCAGAGAAGAACCTGAACACATACATGCAAGTGCGAAGGAAGACGAATATTATAGTTATCTACGAAAAGTGAATCAAGTGATACAAAGAAAAACACAGGATGGTATATACAGAAGAACAGATGGTAGCACAGGTCAAGCTACTTATGTTAATCTTGTTACTCACCATGCACTACCAACCTCAACAAAGCCCTTTGAAAATACTCGTGGTCAACGACAAAATAACAATCATATTGGTAATACAGAGGAAGAGCATACTCCAAGGCGGAAACCCTATATGAGATACTCGAATAAACCACTGTATCAGAGGTACCAGTTTAGATGTGCAAGTCCCTTTGAATATAGTCGTAGTAAACGACAGAATGGAGGCAATGTATATAATGAGGAGAAAGAGCATACTCCATGGCAGAGACCCAATGGGAAATATATAAGTCAATCAATGTCGCAGAGAACAAAGTCCAGATGTTTCAGACCTTTTAATTATCCTAAAACAGAACAAGAAAGAACAAATTTCCACAGAGATGAAGAACATAGTACATATGTTAAAATACCTTGGACAGATAATGAGTCCCATAGACAGAATGATCCACCAGATCGGTTTGCACAGCTTTTAGCCACGTTGAAAGTAGATGATCAACACAAGTCCGAACTCACTACGTTTGTTACTAAACACCAGGACGTGTTTGCATTAACAGATATGGAGTTAGGTAGAACTAATACAGTATATATGGACATTCAAACTACAACAGAAGAACCCATTAGTTTGAAACCATACCACACTCCATTAAAAAACAGGCAAATAGTAGAGAAAGCTATAAATGACATGTTGAATGCAGGAGTCATAGAGAGATCGAGATCAGCATGGTCGTCACCAATAGTGATTGTCTCCAAGAAAGACGGAACGAGTAGATTCTGTTGTGATTATCGAGCGTTAAACAGAATTACAAAAACGATTTCGTATCCATTGCCACGGATAGATGATATTTTGGCAACACTTGGACACTCCACACATTTCACTACATTGGATGCACGCTCAGGATTTTGGTGCATTCCTATGACACCAGCAGCGAAAGAAAAGTCAACGTTTTGTACACACATGGGTAGTTACAAATGGAACGTTATGCCTTTTGGGTTGAAAGGAAGTCCCGCGACATATATGGCGTTGATGGATGAAGTTCTACAAGGAATGCATTCTTTCGCATTAGCTTATATTGATGATGTATTGATTCACACATCAGGTACTGTGGATGACCACCTATACAAGGTTGAACAAGTTTTTGATCGCCTACGATATCACCAGGTTAAACTCAAACTAAGTAAATGCGAGTTCCTAAAGACGGAAACTAAATACTTAGGGTTTATAGTGAATAAAGAAGGTATTCGCCCTGATACAGATAAAGTGGAAGCAATAAGGAACATGCCCGCTCCCACAACAGTGAAGCAGGTACGAGCGTATATTGGTTGTTGCGGATACTACAGACGTCACGTCGTTAATTTCTCCAAGGCTGCTGAACCACTCATTGCACTTACCAAGAAATATTCAAGATTTAGGTGGACAAAAGAATGCCAAGAATCCTTTGATTATCTTAAGGAAGCACTTACAAAGATACCACTGCTTGCACATCCGGATATATCCCGTCCAATGATCTTGTATACAGATGCTTCAGATACAGCAATAGGTGCTTGCTTAGTCCAAATCAGGGAAGAGAATGAGACACCCATTATACCAGAAATCCCTAATGAAATGCCTATAGCATTCGTGTCACACGCTCTCTCTAAAACTCAGAAACGATGGTCGACAACGGAGAAGGAAGCGTTTGCTATACATTACGCGATACAAAAACTTGATTTTTATATCAGAGGTACTAAACTCACTATCAGAACAGACCATCAACCATTAGTGAATTGGCTTACTAAGACGCAGGAGCAGCCAAAAAAGTTACAAACATGGTCTATGAACCTACAATCATATGATACAAAAATTGAATACATTCCCGGTATTCAAAACACGTGTGCAGACCTCCTTTCGCGAACGCCACAACCTAGTACTATACTGGAAGATGATCTAATGGCGTCTACAGATATCAACGACAACGCAAAGGAAATTAACATTATAAATTCCAACAGAGTGGATGATGGAAACACCACTACCATAACAGATAATGGCACGCAGCAAACAACAGATGTAGATACACTTGATGTACATACTGAGCAGAGAAAAGATCCCGAAATTCTTAAGATCATCAAACAAGTGCAAACGAAACCTACGTCGCTTAAACGGTTTATAATCTTGCCCAATGATCAACTACTATATCATATTGATGAGAAACAAGAGGGGAGATTACAGAAAGTAATTCCACAATCAGTAATACCCCAACTACTAGAGCAGTTTCATGATAATAATGGACATGTAGGGAGAGATAAAACCATTGATATAATCAAGAAAAGATACTATTGGAAGTCTATGTACAAAGATATAATGGAATATGTTGGTACTTGTAGGGTATGCAGAATCAGAAATATGAGACCAACTAAAGTTCCTTTACAGGAAATGAAATCATCTCATTTTCCTATGGAAGTTATAAGTATGGACATTTCTGGTCCATATCCTGTTACGCAATCTGGAAATGCATACCTTTTACATATTGTTGATCAATATTCAGTATGGCCTGAAACTTATCCTCTTAAGAATATAACGTCAGCGACAGTGACAGAGTTTTTTCTACAAGAATTTGTACCAAGACATGGTTGTCCTAAAAGAATCATCACGGACAATGGAAAGCAATTTGTAGGCAACCCTTTTAAGAAGACACTTCGGACTTTGAATATTCAGCATACGACTAGCACTTTTTATAGACCGCAGGCAAACGGACGAAATGAGAGAATGCATGCTACATTGCATGATATCCTTGCTAAATATATACAAGGCAATGCTCAATATTGGGATGTATATATCAATCAAGCTCTTGAAGCGATAAGAGTAAACATAAACGAGACGACAGGACTATCTCCGTTCTACATGCTATATGGACGTGAGCCTATGTTCCCACTAGATAATCTTTTACAACCCCAAAAGAAATATCAAGGTGAAGATCCTATAGAAGTTATACTACAAGAAAAACACAGAGCACATCAGATAGCAAACAGTAATGCACAGAAAGCCTTCAAGAAATGGCAGAAGCAGCATGACAAAAGAGCGAAGTTAGAGAAATTCAAAGTCGGAGATAAAGTATATTACAAGAAGAACGTTAGAGATAATAAGTTGGATGCACGATGGCTTGATGGATATAAAATAGTAGAACAGACAACACCCGTTAATTACAGACTATGGCATGAGGAAAAGAACATAACCGTCAAAGCACACGCATCACAGATGAAAAAAGACGATCATCGCCCTACAGCTCCGCCAGCCTTATGCAGTAGCAGACCAATACGAAAAGTCACGTTGAGTTATTATGATTCCACAGAGACATTAAGTACTTCACGTGAAGAAAACGACATGGATGTTGAGCAGAACATTAGCCTACAACAACGTAACACTTCAGGTCAACTCCAAGATGCTGTACATCGTTTAGTCCGCTGCAGAGAAGACTCAGAAGATGAAGATGACATTCCACCAGCAGAATTGAGAGAAAGATTAATATACAGAGACAATCGTCTACACGGGAGAGATAGTAATACGCCACTATCGACACAAGACGAAGAACCTCATGCGTCCATATCAAGTCAAACATACTATAGTAGTCAGGGACTACAACCGTCAACTCCCAGTCAACACCAGTCTACACATTCTACTTGGGATAGCGAAGATGACAGACCTTTGAAATCAGCAACGAGAAACATAGCCCCCCACGGTAGCAACTTTACAGAAGAACATGGTAGTCAGGGACTACAACCGTCAACTCCCAGTCAACACCAGTCTACACATTCTACTTGGGATAGCGAAGATGACAGACCTTTGAAATCAGCAACGAGAAACATAGCCCCCCACGGTAGCAACTTTACAGAAGAACATGGTAGTCAGGGACTACAACCGTCAACTCCCAGTCAACACCAGTCTACACATTCTACTTGGGATAGCGAAGATGACAGACCTTTGAAATCAGCAACGAGAAACATAGCCCCCCACGGTAGCAACTTTACAGAAGAACATGGTAGTCAGGGACTACAACCGTCAACTCCCAGTCAACACCAGTCTACACATTCAACTTGGGATAGCGAAGATGACAGACCTCTGAAATCAGCAACGAGAAACATAGCCCCCCACGGTAGCAACTTTACAGAAGAACATGGTAGTCAGGGACTACAACCGTCAACCTCCAGTAGACACCAGCCTACATACTCTAGCTCGGATAGCGATGACGAACAGTCTTTACAAGTGACGAAAAGTAACATTACTCACCATACCCAGAGTCCTACAGCGAAGCACATAAATAGTAACAAGAATGTCATTAATACGCCTTCAGCACAGGTGGAATCTGAACTTGACGTAACAGAACGAGAAGACAGCGACATAGAGTGTATGGATGATACAACCAGCACCGAAATACGCATAGCTACCAAACGCCCTTACCAACCTTCGTCACTAGACTCACCACCAAGAGCGAAATTGCTACGATTACCGCAAGAACATCTACGAACAAGATTCAAAAGAAATCATCGCCAAGTACATAAACCTTCACTAGGTTTCCAACAAAATATAAATATTCGTTCGCCCCCCACCTCCTGCAGAGCGACTATAAACACGACATCGCAATGCATATCAGCTTCGTCACAGTATGACAGTCGCCTCTCCAGCAGAGAGATTACACTGTTGGAACTCGCAAAACAAATCTCCAACTTAGTGTAGTCGTCATAAAGCACTAACCCAGCTATAGTGTTTAATTCGGTACTCTAACCAACATAGTACCTAAAGTTAAGTTAATTAATTGAGTCACACTGTGTTTAGCTTAAGTTGATATTCATATACTGGAGCACGCTTAGACACTTACAGTACTCACTAACTTCTTTAAAGAGAGTCGAGTTGACAAACTAGATTACACATAGTCTTAAGAGTGTGACAAAGTAGATCAAACATATAGCCTTAAGAATGTGACAAAGTGAATTAAAAACATAGTCTTAAGAATGTGACAAAGTAGAGTGAATACATAGAAGTTCATCATTGTGACACAGTAGAGTACACACATATAATCTTATGAATGTGACAAACTAGAATAACTACATATAGTTTTAGGAAACTTAACAGTGTTCTTCCCAAGGTACAAGATGCAGCATAATTGATGATCAACACTGACATTGGTTAAAATATGTATAGTACATTAAATGCATGTTAATTATTATAATGTACCTATTTCAGGCATAAAAATAATCATGACCAGAGGAAAAAAAAAGAGAAAAGAGAAAAGAAAAGAAGAAGGGAAGTGATCCAGACTCAGTCAAGTGGAGTCTTACTCATGGACATAGGCAAATATTGCACTGAGGATGAACGTCCCCACTTTTTACTGCACTCGTTGTACAGAGATAACAGAAAAAAAACAACAACTTGGTTGCAGTATTGGTATTATGGGTACTGCTTACTTAAGAGATGATGGTAATGACAGATATAGGGTCATGACTATATTACTTTTACATCCTAAGGTTAGATATTTTGTTAACCCTGACGTACTACTGCATGTATATATAGGTTTAGACAGAGTTAAGGATTTGACTGATGCATCCAAGACTAGAATCAGTCGGGCACATCAACTCTGACATAGTGACATGTATCTTTCACTATCGCCCCAATACATATGAAGATACTACTGCATGTATATATAGGTTTAGACAGAGTGAAGGATTTGACTGATGCATCCAAGACTAGAATCAGTCGGGCACATCAACTCTGACATAGTGACATCTTTCACTATCACATTAGGATATTTACTGATGCACCACTAATTAGTTATTTCTGCTTATCTGTCTCGTATAATGGATAAATTACATTAACAGCAGATAAAAATAAATCATGGCTCTGCACTTATTATCAATATATATATATATACATGTTCCTATTTTTCGACATGGTCACTGCCTCTGGACACAGAGGTTTGTCAGTACCTTTATATAGCGGGGTTGTTTTGAATAGTAACGAAACAATTGATACACAAAACTCTTTAGTTGCCTTATACGACACGCATTGTATAGATCAGAGGTCCTGTTGTATGCAGGAAAAGGATAACCGAGCGATAATGAAATAGAGGACACGGGTAGAGAAAGAAGAGATACAACAGACATAACGACCAGATGGGTCCCGAGACATGATACTGAGGAGCATACAACAGGACCTCTGATCTATACAATGCGTGTCAATATATAACTGAGGCAACTAAAGAGTTTTGTTCATCCGTATGTATCAATTGTTTTTTCGTTACAGATTCAAGAACATTGAACCCCGCTATATAAAGATACTGACAAAACCTCTGTGTCCAGAGGCAGATACTCTGACATATGACCATGTACGAAAAATAGGAACATTTATGTTTTTATGCACCACTAATTACCTCCATATATATATATATATATATATATATAAATTATATATATATATATATATATATTAATATATATATATATAAATACTGACATACCTCTGTGTCCATAGGCAGTATATGTCGAAATATATATATATATATATATATATATATATATAGATAATAAGTGCAGAGCCATGATTTATTTTTTTTTTGTTGAGTATTGATGGTATGCCTCAAGATAAGGTTCAGCAATGAGGTAGCGTTACATTTTGCTTCAAAATTTTTTTTTTTGGAAATTTTTTAACATGTAGACTTTGAATATGTATACAGGCGCGGTGATAATGGTCTGTTAAAGAATAGGATGGGATTGCTAGATGATGGAACACAAATGTCTCCCTATGGGATACATTTGTATGGCCCCGGGTTGTATGTCACCGTTAACTTTGCTAGGAGCATTATAAAATGCTCATGCAGGAATTATAAGCGGTGATTTAGTTTTGGTTAGGAGGGAAGGTATGAAAAAATGGTTTAAGAAATAAGAATAGATGTGAATAAAGACTATTTGTCTTGGTAAAAGGGGGATAATATGAGTGAAGTAATACTTTGATCAAAGGGAGAAGACTCTAATTATTAAAGTCAGGGGAGGAAAGTGCTTAATTACACATAAGTAGATTTGGTGAGTTGGTAATTATGGTTTAGAAAATGTACATATAAGAATTGTATAGCAAGCTTTAGAGAAGATAATATAAGGTTAAGTCAAATATGCAAAGGGAGACAATGGTTAATTACCTCCCTTATATGATTAAGTGAGTTGAGAGAAAAAAAAATATGCACGTGAAAAGTTTACCAGGACAACGGATGACACTTCACTGAGTTGTTTACACAGCGGATAAGCGTGAACATTTTTCAGCTGAGCGAAGAATAGGAGGAACCAATGAATTTACCGTAAACAAGGACAGATGAGCTAGTAATGATTTTATAGAAGAGAACTCATTTAGACGCACTTTTGAGCGGTCGCATTTTTCGGAGGAAGCAGTCCTGGTTAAGGACGTAGAGTGGCAGGAATGTGTTTTCTGCCAGGCTCAAGTTACATTTCTGTGAGAAACAGAATGAATACTTCTGAAGAATCCTATAGACCTAGTTAGAGCAGTAGAATCTATTCACTTATGAAGGACAGAACTGTGTTTAAAATATAAGTTTAGTGATAAGGGGTGATAGTAAGAAAAATGAGTGTTGTGAGGATTCGGTGCAACTAAAGTAAGTAGGTCCTTTGACTCATAACTTTTGATAGACATTGAATAGAATTATTTCAGAAGTTGAAATAAGGTATTACAAGGTTAACGACGCTTACAACTAAGTGAGCGCAGAATAAGGAGAAACGAAGCTGAAGCTACAAAATTGACTATGATGTGAATAAACTGAGACTAAGTCAGCAGCTGAGAAGTTTTACAGAAGAACATGGATTTAATAGCCGTGTTGGGCTATTGTATAATTAATTTTGCAACATCAACTGCTACAAGTAAGATGAGTAAGCAATTGAAGTTTGATTGTATTTACAGGATGAAACATGAGCTCTCTAGCAGGTATAAGTATGAGAATACCGCAACAGGTGTACCCAATGTATTAATTTGCATATATGAGTTTTAAGATGATGGTATTTGAGTAAATTGAGTCAAATCTGACAGGATTAGTAGATGAAGGAAACCAACTCAGGAAAGAGTTGATGAAAGGCTTGGGAAAAGCCAGAATAAATATAAAAACCTTAAGGGAAGAAAATAGGTATAAACCATATCTGATGGTGTTCTAAGGTAGAGAGCTATATATATATATATATACCCAGGAGGAATGGGATCTACAAGAGATAGTTAGGAAATGTTTGTACCTGGAATTAGTACCACATGCCTCTGTTATGATGAACTTATATTATGTAAATAAACTGTTTGTTTTGATGGAACGTTGCTCAAGTTGGGTTCAGTCTCTAAAAGGTTGTTGAGTGCTAGAGTAAACAAGATACTGGACATAAAGAAACTAACTACTATACGAAGCTGTCACTTATGTAACATCATAAGAAGGGATGAAACGAGTTTAGGTTGGAAGTTTTGAGAGAATATCATCCAGGAATCAATAACTCTGGCGGTGAGGGCCAGTATTAAGATATACTCTTACTTGGAAGATAGGTCAATGGATCAAATTGACAAATAGAAGGTAGACAACTAGGCCTGCCCCAGTCACCTAGTTTACTTTAAAAGAAGAACCACCACAGTGACATATTATTAATTGGTGCCTTCTTGGACCAGTCTTAATCAACACACCGGCACTGTCACATATTATTAATTGGTGCCGCAACCAGTCCTAGGACATATACAGGGCACACGGTCACATAATATCACTAATTGACACTGTCACATATTATTAATTGATGTCGTGACCAGTCCTCACTTCATAAACCAACACTGCGACACTATTCCGAGAGGGGAAAGAAAGAACTATAAAACATACTGAAATGAAGAACTGCAAAAACTTGAAGATGAGGTAACAGAAGCCAGAGACACAGCAGAAACAGAACAAACAAATGAGGCAAACATCTTGCTCAAAACAACCACTGCAAAGTACAAAAGAACATTAAACTAAACTACAAGAGACTGCTGGAAGGAAACAACAGAAAATCTCAACCTAGATAAAGAAGGGAACAAACTGTGGAAACTAGTTAAAGCTTTAAACAACGAAGAACCTTACAAAAATCACATCACAATCAAAGAACGTGAAAATATGCTCTCGGGAAAAAAAAGCTGCAAATGCACTCATGGAACACCATTCTGGTGCAAACCACATTGATGTCCCTATAGACAGAAGAAAGGTCATCATTGATGAACAAAGGAGTCACGACAACAAAAAGCTTGCACCAGAAGAACACATGATGGCAAAGTTAACAATGCAAGAAATAGAAGAAGCAATGAGGGCGCTAAAGAAAAAGAAGTCACCTGGAAAAGATGGGATAACCAATGAAATGCTAACAGGCCTAGGAACAAAGGCAAAAAAGAAGCTTCTTTCCATCATAAACTGCAGCTGGAAAAGAGGAATAGTACCACTGGCATGGAAAGACGCCATACTGATTCCAATACCTAAGAAAGACAAAGTTCAAACAGAACAAATGGCTACAGACCTATCAGTTTACTTAGCTGTGTTGGAAAATTGATGGAGCGCATAATAAATACCTGACTAATGTGCCATCTAGAGGAAAAACATCTCTTAGCCCCACAGCAATTTGCAAGCAGGATTAAGAAAACACAGATCCACTGAAGATAAGATCACGTATATAACTCAGAAAATTGAGGACGCTTTCCAAGACAAAAAGCACGCACTGGTGGTTTGGGTGGACTTAGAAAAAGCATTTTACAAAGTGTGGAAAGATGGACTAAAAGTCAAGCTGCAAGTGTGTGGGAGAATGTTCAAATGGATCAGCCACTATCTTGAGAATAGAACTGCCAGAGTCCAACTATAAGGACAGACCAGTAAGAAGATTGTATTGGAGCAGGGTGTTCCGCAAGGGGGAGTCCTGTCACCCACGTTGTTCCTCACATATACTAATGACATATCAGAGAATATTCCAAGAAGAACTCACAATGCCTCCTTTTCAGACGACTTAGCCCTGTGGAGCTCCGAGGAATATATCACTACGGCAAGCATTCGGATGCAGAAAGCCCTAACCTCATTGGAGGAGTGGGCCAAGGCATGGCTAGTAAAGATAAATGAAGGGAAAACATCATACACAGTGTTTTCTCTCTCAAACAAACCACAGATCTCCAAATTGGTGCTAAATGGGAAAAATCTACATCTGGATGAAAACTCAAACTACCTAGGCATTACCTTTGATCGACGCTTGACTTGGAAAACCCAGATTGAAAAAAAAAACAGGACAAGAGGAAGGCAGAGAATGGCAATTATGAAAAAACATGCTAGCACGGGTTGGGGAGCAGACGAGAGAATACTAAAGAAGCAATATACTGGGCGAGTGAGACCAGTCTTAGAATATGGCATTGCAGCATGGTCAACGGCAGCTAAGTCGAACTTTGACAAAATAAACAGAACCCAAAACCAAGCATTGAGAATCATAAAAGGGGGCATGAAGTCAACACCCATTGACGAGTTGGAAAAGATTACTCTCCTCCAGCCTATGGAGGATAGAAGAGACAGCAGAGCCCAGCAACAAGCTGATAGACCACCCAATGCACTAGAGAATAAATGGACTTGGAAGGGGAAGACTGAAGCGAAGCAGCTTTGTAGAGACAGTCAAAACAAAGATGAGAGCTGATCCCATAAACACAATATCAACGGCTATGCCAATATGTACTGCACACAAGATACCAATTTGGAAACAACAGTGCTTCCCTGAAATGATAGAAAACGTTCCTGGTATTGAGAGAAAGAACAGCTAAAATGAAACAGAAAGGAGAGTCCTAACCACAAAATATATAGAGAAACATTACCCAAACAACACCTGGACCCATGCATACACAGATGGATCAGCAACTAATGCAACAGAAGATGAGGTGGAGGAGTCTTCCTGAGCTTATGCAATGGCACACAAAAACAGATAGCAGTCGCAACAGGGACATTTTTAAGTAACTTCAGAGCAAAGGCAGATGCCCTAAAACTGGATCAGAAATTCGAATGACAGAAGAAAGCTCAGAGAGACCAGTAGCTATCTTCTCAGATGCACTGTCAGTGATTACAACGCTGAAAAGTCAAAGTAATGCTGAACTGGATGACCTAAGAGTAACACTTCTCAGACTATGTCAGCAATACAAAAGAGTCGTGATACAGTGGATCCCTTCTCACTGCAATATCCCTGGAAATGAAGAGGCTGATAGATTGGCAAAGGAAGGGGGAAAGCTTCCTCAACTTGACATAAACATAACTTATGAGGAGGCCAAGAGTTTTATCAAGCGCAGGTACAGGCACAAGTGGGAAGAAGAGCATCCAGGTCACACAAAAAATGATCCGTATTACCAGCTCAGCAGAAGTGAAAAAGTGGTAATCTTCAGATTTCGCACAGGTCATAACAGATTGATTCAACACATTAAAGATAGGAACAACTGATGAGTGTGACTGTGGCACCGATAAAATGACTGCCGAACCTCTGCTGCAAAGGTGCCCAACATATGAGGAACAGAGAAAACGCATATGGCCATCACCAGTGCCATTCCTGGAGAAAATCTACGGAGATATCAACAGCCTCAGGCTGACCACTGTTTTCTTTGAACTTATTCAAGTTGACATCGGAAGGTGAACGAAGAAGAAGAAGAAGAAATGAATTCTGATTCTATTTTTAACCCTGGCAGATCTGGTTGTTTTCTTGTCGAGGCGAATTTTAACAGTGCTATCAATCGACTAAAGTGTCAGGTTAAATTGCTTTCGTCCCACGCACGTTGTTGTTTACTATTAGAATATGCTCCCTCCAATAAGAAATGTTGTTTTGTTTACATCCCGAATGCCGGCCAATAGTTACAATCATGCGTGGTTTGATGGCGTCTATTCAAATAATTTCTTCATAGGAAAATTCTGCATGTTATTTAAAAGGTCATTTTCCGTACAAGGAGTTGCTATATCCGTCGATTGGCGGTAATTATTGCACTACAACGCCCTACATTATCACAAATAATGTCCTCGTAACACTTCTGTCCGGAAGTTATTACAACATTCTGTCTTTCGGGTTCATGTCTGTAATATGTCCGCAGACGGATAATTTATCTCCCCATCCTTGTGCAAACACCGACACTCGTGTAACCATCTGGGCTGTGACTCTTCACGATAATAATAAACGAATCACAATAGCCATATCAGCGCTAAATAAATTTGCTGGGCATACGCCGAGTTAGTCCGGAGCGGCCAAGGTTTGGTAAACGAGAATTTTACCAACCGGACTATCGGTCAATATTGCATCACCTGTCTACTCTCTCAGCAGGGATGGTCAGGTAAACAGACAAGACGAATTATTACGGAGAAGAAGTGCAAACAATGACTCGAAAATAACAATACTGCCTAAGAGGAAAAGAGAGCGAACCCAATTATGTGAAAATTTGTTAATGTGTCAGTGAACCAAACAAACATTTGTGTTAGTGTGTCAGTGAAATAAACACAAATTTGTTAATTTGTCAGTGAAATAAACGCACATGTGTTAATGTATCAGTGAAATAAACACACATTTGGTAATGTGTCGGTGACATAAACAGACACAATTATAAATGTGTGAGTGAAAGAAACACACCAGGATGAATGTGTGATGGAAAGAAGCACGCAAAAGAATGAATGTGGAAGACATAAACATATTATTTTTAATTTGTGTCAGACAGAATTTCAGACCCGAGCAAACCTGTTTAATGATTTCCGACAAAGCTTATTTCCAGTTCATACGCAGGGTCACGAATTCTTTGCGCGGTGATGGCAGAAATATGTCTGTTCGTATTGGTCACGGATACGCCTTTAAATCTAACAGCTGCCTTGTAATAAAACTTGACAATTTAAAATCCCTCACGGTAGAATATGAATTATTGCACAATCGCGTTAGCATGAAGATGGTAACTGAGTAAAACAAGGTCCTTATTGTTTTGTTGTTAGCGCATTCATCTTTGCCATCATAGCTATTATTTCTTGCACGTCTGGCTACACAAACAATGTATTCACTGGTTTCTGGATCTCACTCCATGCTCTGTTTTTTTTTTCTTTTTCTTTTTTTGGAAATGTTACTTCAATGTTCTTTTTCGTAGTTTATTCTTCTTCACCATCCTATAACTCAACGTTTACTTCCAGAGTATACATTTTCTTCACCGCCTACATCTCACTGTTTATTTCCAGAGTTTAAACTTTTTTCACCCACCTATATCTCACTGTTTACCTCCGGAATTTAAATTGTCTTTACCGTCTACATCTCAGTGCTAGTCTCCGGAATTTAAATTTTCTTTACCGCCTACATCTCAGTGAGTGTCTCCGGAATTTAAATTTTCTTTACCGCCGACATCTCAGTGTTTGTCTCCAGAATTAAAATTTTCTTTACCGCCTACATCGTTAATCTCCGGAGTTTAAATTTTCTTCACCGTCGTACATCGCAATATTACTCACCAGAATTTAAATTTTCTTCAACGCTCTAGATCTGAGATCATTATCGGTGGTATAACTTTTATTCCCAATATATTACATCTCCAAGTGCATCTCTGAGGTTTACATTTTTTCTCAGCGCCATACATCTTCGTCTTCACATTTAGGGTTTAACTTCTCCTCCTTGCTTACATCTCCATATTATCTCCATATACTTTAAATCTCCATATTCCTTTCCAGATTTAAAGTGTCTGTATTGTTTACATCTCCAGGTTCATCTCCAGGGTTTAACTGTTCATCAGTACACCTCACCATCAAGCACACTTTCGGTTTTAACTTTTCCTTATTGCTCTAAATTAACTAAATTGTCATGTTTATGTCTTGGGTTTAACTTTTTCTCAATGCCTTAAATTTTCATGTTCATGTCTTGAGTTTAACTTTTTTTCAAATGCCGTAAATTTTAAAATTCACGGCTCATGTTAAACTTTTCCTAAATGCCCTAAATTTTCAAGTTTATGTCTTGAGTTAAACTTTTCCTCAATGCTCTAAATTCTCAAGTTCATATCATGGGTTAAACGTTTTCTTAATGCCCTAAATTTTCGAGTTCATGTCTTTGGTTAAACTTTTCCAAAGTACCCTATATTGTGAAGTTCATGTCGTTGGTAATTTTCTTTTCAATGCCCTACATTTTGAGGTTCATGTCTTAGGTTTACCTTTTTTTCACAGCCTTGTAATCTTCTTGTTCATGTCTTGAGTGTAACTGTTTTTTTTCAATGCCCTATAATTTTCATGTTCATGCCTTAGGTTTACTTTTTTTTCAGTGCTCTATAATCTTCATGTTTATATCTTCGGTTTAACGTTTTATCAGTTCCCTATAATCTTCATGTCTTGTGGTTAACTTCTTTTTTTTTTTTAAATCAATGCTCTATAATCTTTCTGTTCACGTCTTGATGGTATATATTTGTCAATGCCCTATAATCTTTCTTTTCATGTCTTCATGGTTAATATTTTTCAATGCCCAAAATGTTTCTGGTCATATTCACAATTTCTCGTCTACCTAAGTGGCTGACGTCTTACATAACATAAATGCGTATCCCAGTATGAGAAAGACAGCGGGTAAACGTTAGAATGGGAAAATAGTAATGTTTATAGTCGCAAACGTACGAATGCGAAAAACACAGGAAAAGGATAACAGAGCGATAATGAAATAGAGGACACGGGTAGAGAAAGAAGAGAAAAATAGAAAATTTATTGATCATAATCTCTACGTGACAGTGGTTAACTTATTTTTTTTTTTTTAAATCAATGCTCTATAATCTTTCTGTTCACGTCTTGGTGGTATATATTTGTCAATGCCCTATAATCTTTCTTTTCATGTCTTCATGGTTAATATTTTTCAATGCCCAAAATGTTTCTGGTCATGTCTTGATGGTTAATATTTTTCAATGCCCTATAATCTTTCCGTTCATGTCTTGATGTTTAATATTTTTCAATGCCCTATAATCTTTCTGTTCAAGTCTTGATGGTTAATATTTTTCAATGTCCTATAATATTTCTGTTCGTATCTTGGGGTCAATATTTTTCAATGCCCTATAATCTTTCTGTTCATATCTTGATGGTAAATAGTTTTTAATGCTCTATATTCTTTCTGTTACAGGTGACGAGTACTGGCAACTGATTTCTCCTCTCGGTCGTTATGTCAGTATACTCAGAAGTAACCGGCTATCAGTGGGTCGGACAGCGTTGCCAAAACTGACTGGATGGTAAAGGCGGCAGTCCGTATATGTTGAGATGATGGTTAACTGCAACTGACGGCAATATGTGCTGTAAGTAAATAATCCAGGACGCTACGCTACTGCTTACGTCTAGGTAACAGAAATCGATGTATAGTGGTATACTCCAAACAGCGCGAGTAATGGGTGCTTCACAAGTACTGGCTATCGACGAATCCTTTCTGTCGGCCGGCCCGTATATACTCCGAGTTAACTGGCTGTTAATGGGTCGGACAGTGTTGCCAAAATGACGGGATGGCAAAAGCGACATCCCGTATGTGTTGGAGCGATAGACACTTTCAACAATCGGCTGTGGTTAAGTAATCAATACCGCGGCTGTATAGCTAAACCTTGGCAGTAGGACGTAGACTGCCTTGTAATATTTATTATGTGGAAATTGTAATCCCTTGACAGCAGCAAATCACATCAGGAAGCACAAAACAAATGTGCTGACCAAGGCTCGAATAAAGAATGAATTCCCGCACTAACAACTGTTATTAGCTCTGCGCAGAAGTATCACTTTGTTCAGTGGCAGAATTCCTCTCAAGACAGTGGTACTGAGTGGTAGAGACCTCTTGCATAAATATCAAGATAGAGTCTGCAGGTGGCTTTTGCATGTGCACTAGATGAAACAAATTCAGACGTAAGACCTAGGGAAGTGATTTTCCGGCCGACTCAAGATACAGGAAAAGGACGTAATCTGCCGCAACGCTGGCGGGTCTACGAGCGACCGGTGTACGCGGGACGAAACGAGGGCGGCACAAATAAAAGGGTAGAAGTTTTCCCCGTGTCCATGGGTTCTCGGTAACTCAAAGAAAAAGGGAAAGAGCCGTTCTCTACAAGAAAGATAGAATAGAAGGACCTATATATAGCTAGATGCCGCTGTCCACTTGTAAACGTGTGGAATTAGACTGTCCAACGTAAGACTGACATGACCAATGCCAGAAATAGCGCTATTAGGAGCTGTAAGACTGAAAAGAGGGCGTAGACAAAAATTACAAAACAAGACAAGGCAGGCCACTCGGCTAAAAGTGACAGCAATTTCTTCGGATCACGACAGATAGGTATGAACCCGTTTTCTTGTGTGGTTTCTTTAATATTATTTATCAATCTGCCTCCTGGTCAGTCTCGAGTTCTCCCTCTACTCTCTGAGTAGAATTGTAGATACAACAGACATAACGACCAGATGGGTCCCGAGACATGATACTGAGGAGCATACAACAGGACCTCTCATCTATACAATGCGTGTCGTATAAGGCAACTAAAGAGTTTTGTGTATCAATTGTTTCGTTACTATTCAAAACAACCCCGCTATATAAACTACTTGCACATAAACAAATGAAGCTCTTTGACGCAGGTTAAGCAAGGGAGACAACTGTAATTACTAGGGCTAGGATTTTAATGACCTAAAAATTACTAGAAAAATGACCTAAAAATTGCATTTATGACCCCAAAAAATGTCCCATATCATTAAAATTGACGTTAAATTACATCTTTCTCTTTTAGTTTCCGCGCTAAACTAAAAAGGGCTTGTATTATTAAATGAAAAAAACAGCCGCATTAAAAAGACAAGTAAAATTTTATTAATTTTTTTTTAACTTTTATTGTGCCAAACTGAAATTCTTCACTTTACTAACCAAAAAAAAAAAAAAATGACCTACACAAAAATAACAAGCAAAAAAATATAAACATACTACTTTTTTATACAGTCTCTGTGCCAAACTGAAAGTGTATTTTATTAACCAAAAATAATGCCATCTAAGACCAAAATTTAAAAAAAAACACTTGAAACTTCAATGTCTTCTTCTTCTTCTTCGTTCGCCCTCAGACTTCTACATTAATGACTCTAATAAAGGCAGTAGTCAGCTCAAGGTTCTTGACATCTCGTTCGCCCTCAGACTTCTACATTATTGACTCTAATAAAGGCAGCAGTCAGCCTAAGGTTCTTGACATCTCGTTCGCCCTCAGACTTCTACATTAATGACTCTAATAAAGGCAGTAGTCAGCTTAAGGTTCTTGACATTTCGTTCGCCCTCAGACTTCTACATTAATGACTCTAATAAAGGCAGTAGTCAGCTTAAGGTTCTTGACATTTCGTTCGCCCTCAGACTTCTACATTAATGACCCTAATAAAGGCAGTAGTCAGCTCAAGGTTCTTGACATCTCGTTCGCCCTCAGACTTCTACATTAATGACTCTAATAAAGGCAGTAGTCAGCTCAAGGTTCTTGACATCTCGTTCGCCCTCAGACTTCTACATTAATGACCCTAATAAAGGCAGTAGTCAGCTCAAGGTTCTTGACATTTCGTTCGCCCTCAGACTTCTACATTAATGACTCTAATAAAGGCAGTAGTCAGCTCAAGGTTCTTGACATCTCGTTCGCCCTCAGACTTCTACATTAATGACTCTAATAAAGGCAGTAGTCAGCTTAAGGTTGCTGACATTTCCAATCAGTTTTTCGTGAAGAGACGTGGGCTGTTGCCATTTGCTACTCCGTTCACTGCTGTAAAGTTGAGCAGGACTGGAACAGATGTTCGGCTGTCATGGGGGAATGTGCCAAACTGAAAATTTTAGTTTTGCTAAGAAAATAGTTCCTTATAGTAAAACACATAATACACAAGACTACAAGTGAATATTTTTACTGTTTTTACGGCAAACTGGAAGTTAGTATTTCATGAGTTCAGAATTGCAATGCAGTACAAAAATCATCTGCATATTTTCACAAGAGAATGACTTCTGATGGACTGTCAACAAAGCTTTAAACATTGAAAAGCTACTTCCCACTCTGCTGACGCCACAGAAGCATACTTGAAATAAACTACGTCATTTGGTTCTAAAGCTTCTGACAGTTTCATAAAGGGAACAGTATTGCCTCGACAGCGCACATGAAATTAAGCAGTTTTTCATATCCTACATTTTGTTTTGTTTTTTTACACATCCTTTCGAACATTTCCAGTCACATTGTCTAAGCTATTCACCACTTTCCTCAACAAACCTATCTGATCCACTAACTGAACTGCTGACTTCTACAAGGAAGTAATTGTACCAGACAAAATTTCAAAATAAGACTTTACGTATGAAAAGTTGCCAGTAATTTCAAGATCAGAAAGTTTAATTGAGCTCATTTCACTGCTGTTCAAACGAGTTGATTATCTTTCTTCACCATTGAAAATGACAAAATGTGCAAAATAATGACTCACTGTGACAAAACGACTGATAATTTGTCTTTTTCAATCCGCCTCTTCTCCTTTTTCTTCTAAATTTTGTCTGGTTCCACAGTCTTTCGTTTCTTTACATTGTTCTAAAGGCCTCAGTAACCCTATTATTCCACACTCAGACACCAACCCCGAAGCGTGGCTGGGGTTGTTGTTTTCGTTTGTTGCTCATTATAAATGCATCGCTAGATTCTTGGTGGCCAGCGACCGGCGATTCTGGTAATCTTACTTAAGAAGGGAATCTGCTAAACTAGGGAAACGTTCTTCGCTCGTAACAGTGTTTGACCACTGGCCGAGTAACTGATTTCTTTGAGGAACGGGTGCCGCTGTCTTACTAAAGTTGGTAGCTTGAGCGGCACAACGAGGAAACCCTTTGATACCTGGGTATCCCCCTTTTCATCTCCATTTCTGGGGACAGAAACTCACATTCGTTCTGAGACATTGGGAGCGGCCCTTGATAGCCGCCCCTTTCTTATGGCGGCTGGCGAGAGATAATATTATGTCTTATGAAGGGACTTTCTCGTGTCTGTTGTCTTCTGATGTAGACTCTAGACTAAAGCTATATCACTCGGGATTACGCTTGTAAAAGCACAGCGACCGAACACCTGTGAAAACATGCGATGACAGATGTTTGGGTCAGCGTCTGATTTTAGACTATACATCTAGATAGTTTTACTCTGTCAAGCACGTGAATTTTAACCGCCCGCTGATGATCCAAATGAGACACATACGACTGTGGGCAAAAGTCTTGACTTGTGTCGGAAAAATTCTTGGCATCGCGGGGTATGTTGACATTTTGTAATATAATTAATGTTAGCTTTAATATATATATATATATATATATATATATATATATATATATATATATATATATATATATATATATATATATATATATATATATATATATATATATATATATATATATATATATATATGATAACAGTGTGACTTGAATTATTTTAGGTGATTGCTCCCCGGTAATTAATTCAGTGATACTGTAGAGCTGTCTACCGCCTAAGTTAACAGGTGCTTAAGCCATTAGGTGTCTCCTGGTGTTATTGTTTACAATGGGTTAATGATAATCTTACGCTAACAGATATTTACTAGGCGAAGAACCTCATAGTCTGTTCCGTGCTTACCATGGGTTAAATAGTAAGCTAAAAAGCTGTAATTACTTTAGAGACACGTCAGTGGTGTAAGTTACTCACTTAAACCTGACAAGTGACGACTGTTCGCTAATATGACTGGATTATAAGATTTAGTCACTTATTACTTTCTGAGAGAAACTTTTCGTGGTTGAGTGTGGAATTATGATATGCCTACTTGTGTAGTTAGACACCAGTTTATAACTTTCACGGCAATCCAGAAAGAAGCCTCCGGCCAGGGATATAATTATATCATATGTTTAAGTCACCGTGTATTATAATAGCATTATAACATTGCATTTTTGGTGTATTCTATTTGTGGGAATTAATTACTTTTCCTTTTGTGTATCGACCCAACGGGGCGCATACAATTGTATTGTGTAATGTATTTAGTGCTAATATCTTATGTATGTCAAGTAATGATATGATTACTAGTACACCCTCTTAACGGGAACTACTTGGTTGGACAACCCATATGTTGAGTTGGAAGAAGACATCGAGCAGATTGTTCTGTCAGCACACATGCTGAGATGTACATGTAGGCGCAAGATATTTTAGCCTATGCGACTGCAGGCTGATAATTGATAGAGTGGAATTAACAGGAGGACAACGCATGTGGATAAAGACAGCACCGAGATTTACCTAAGATAATTATAATACACCTACTACAATGGGACATAACAGTTTATTATACGGTTGTTATGATTGTATTTATTTGCTTGATGTAAAGGTTGTTTATTTTGGTCTCAGTTCCAGGGTACCCCACTGTTTCAGCTGGATCTCAGCCAAGGAATGTAACATTCTCCTCGACCGCACGGTTCCAGTAAGCAACAAACTACACGAGTTGTCATAACGTACCTGAAATTGCAACCCTCTTCACAAGCTCTCTAACGGGAATTTAGCTCATGCAGTGTATAACTAGCAACAGCAAATCTGAAATCGTATTGTGCAGTAGTGGTTTACTACTCGCTGATTTAATACAAATCAGAGCTTTAGTGGCATCCAATACCTCATCTTGCTTATCTTCACCAGCTGAAATTGAAAGCATCTGATTGTGTACTTAAACTGAGCACTCAGTCACAATAAAGTTCAAACCTGCCCAACCGGATTTAAGCATCAAGCACGCAGGCCTATTTTCACTCTCTGAATAATAGCTGCAGCGGACAGCTGTCCTAATTTGACCTCGTCTTGTATACTTCTGGTCAGTCAAAACCACCGTCCGTGTTAGCGGTCAGTGGAAAGACTAGAGATAAACCTACAGCTTATCGTGTTAGTAATTTGTGAAGGCTACGCAAGGATAGTGTTTGCACTTCCCTCAGTGGATTTAGTATATTCTTCCGGTCTGGATAGAGACCTAAGACACTGTGATAGCGTTGTAACATACACATACAGCCGAAGGATTTATCTCTGAGTTTAGTTATAGATCGGGGCAGAACAGTTGGTTGTGTTCCCTTGATATGTTTCTGTAATTGTTAAATTGTTGTGATTTTGCTGCAGCCCAAGTTCAACAACAACAACCACAGTGATTTAATTCGAATACTTGGAACTATAATTAATGATGAAAAAAATAAAAACATTAATTTTCCTCGATTTCTGTAATGCCTCTTTAATACACAAACCACTTATTGTGGTGTTGTACCTCAGTTGTACGCGAGTGAAAAAAAAAAAAAAAAATTATAACAAATTATTTCACGGAAGTTTGGCATTAGGAACAAAAATACTGTACATTCACAAATAAACCTCGCATTGGCCTTCTTATTTTCGGAGTAACTTACTTGCAAAATTGCTGACCAGAATGAGACAAACGGAACATCAGGTGAATATAAAACATGGCTCCAGGAGAGCACCAGACAGCTAGGTTGAGACATATTCCCGAGGGGTTGAGCCAAGGATGGTTACCATTTTTTCTCACAACACATCGGTTGATTAAGCTGATTGGTAGGTTTTCCCAACTGGGAGAGACATGAATATTTATTAGACACATTGGGTAATTTGTTCTGAAATTCATCTGACACTACGAAGATATCAGAAAATAGAAATTGCTAACCGAAAGTAGGGCTAGAATGCAATAAGGCAGCGACAGGCAGCTCTGGAAGTGTGGGGATCTCATTTAGAAATACTGAGCTCCTTAAAGATCTTAAAAAAGGTGGTCCCATAGCGGATACTGCCGTAAGGGAATGACATGTTACAGACTTCCCTATACTAGGTGCAGCTTTTAATTAGGTAGGGTGACCAGCTCTCTTCCTTGCTACCTTGGCCTTCCCTAACTCAAGAGCAGAGTCAGGTACCCATTTACAGTTATGTTTTCCAGCTGGATGGTGAGGCCACAGGGTATCGAACACGGTAAATTTGCCGCGAGAGACCAGCGTTTGAACCACTCTGCCAATCGAACATTCCTTAAAGATCTACATTGGTAAAATCATGTTTCTTTTAATATGTGATAATATTTGATAATACGTGCAGCCTTGATGTAACTTTTATCTCTGCCTGACTATTTGCTTTCTGCTATTCCATGTAATTTACTGAATGTTAATTTTACTTCAAAGAAAGTCTCGCTTTCCTATCCTATACAGTTCACAAATAATGTGAATTTAAGTAAGCTAGCTCGTGGTGTTTTTCACTGTGAACTAGGGAGCAAAGTACCTTAATCTTGGGGATGCACCGCTTTTAAATGAAGGTGTAAGATTTTCTAGTCGGAAATGTCCTAAGCTTTAATTTTTTTTCTCTTTTTTCCCCCTCACTCACCTAGAGATCTACCCAAACATCAGCAGACGATCTACCGGTAGACGCGATTTATAGGTTGCCAACTCAATACAATACGGTAAGGACGCTAAAATCATTACCCTTTAGCTCCCCAAGGAGGATAGGCCTTCAACAAACACAAGCCAGGTCCTCCTGTCACGTGCCAACAGCTCAAGTTCTCTTTCCCATGTATTTAATTCTACCTCTGCCTCTCTATCCTTGTGGATTCAACAAGCACTTCCTTGTAATGCTATCAACAGATTTTCTCAATGTGTGTCCTATCCATCGCTAGTGTCTTCTTCTCATCTATTGTTACACTAGATCTTGTCTGGTTCTTCTCATCTTTTGTTACACTAGATCTTGTCTGGTTCTTCTCATCAGTTCCATATTAGTAATTGTGGTAAAGTGGGATGATATAAATATTTATAGGGACTTAGTGTACTGACTGAGATCAGCTGTGAAGGTATCTGTATCTAATATGTGTGTGTTTTACAGATAACCTTACTTACTGCCACATATTTATATCTCAGTCAGAATTATTCTGGAATATTGTGTTGGCAACGTTATATGTCTAGGGTTATGCAAATGATGAAGTGTAAGTCACCACAACAACAAACAGATAAACAATTTAATTATTCCACCACACTTGACAACACTGTGACACTCACAAACAGTCAACACTCTAGAAGACTATCTTAAAAGATTCAATGATAAATTTCAGATATATACAGATGTATTGATTTTTTCTACAATAGTGATCCTGATTCAACTACACAGTGAACCAGGCAATATTATAACATGTAATTA
Organism: Oreohelix idahoensis; assembly: GCA_024509875.1. Lineage (NCBI taxonomy): Eukaryota > Metazoa > Mollusca > Gastropoda > Stylommatophora > Oreohelicidae > Oreohelix > Oreohelix idahoensis. The sequence continues at coordinate 250,761 of JAMPIV010016240.1, forward strand.
CAAATATTATGTACACAGATATAAATGTGGTCTTTGCATTGACATACAATATTAGTAATCTATGTGTGTGAGTTGTGATGTGGTAATATGAGGTAATATTGGTTTTGTTCTTCAAGATAGATTCTTATTAGACATCATGACTGCATGTGTTTGTTTCTGTTGGAACTAGTATTGGAGATGTTCTCAGTTCCTGTCATTAAAACAATTAATTACCCCTCTTTAATTAATACAATTCATTTTAAGAGGAGGTGGTACAAATTGTTGAGCTCTGTTGGCCACGAAGGGCTTCACTTTCGTGATGGCGGCAGGCAAAGACTCCTCTGCTAGACTTCTTCACTGGTTCTGAAGACACCTCACTGGTTCTGAAGACACCTCACTGGTTACTACAGGGACCAAAGAGTATGTTGTAGCCTCTGGATTCAGCAAATGCTCAGACCAGGTGCGGCTTCAATAACTAGGACCACAGTCCCTGAAACAAGAAGGATGTACCTCCTACTTCAGAACTAATTTATACTATCTGGCTAGACTGAGCACAATACATCACAAACACAGAGTTCAGAGCTTTAGTTTAACTGCTATCTTCTTCTGAAGCAGTTTACTCCAGTATTAACCTCCCTAATGGTTACTACGCCTCTGCACTTTCAGCTATAAGTCCTTCCATGTCATAAGGTAGGTGTCAGTGTACTATGTGGTAATTCCATGTAGTTTGACTTTTCTCCGACACCTTCTGTTCAGGTTGGAGCAATATATATATATAGATATAGGCCTTGTCTCATGTTCGCTACTGAACTGCACATATATACAGACATAAATTATCAATGTACATTCAATTTTCATTAAAAAGAGATCAAATATTTCAACCTACCACAATTCAAGGAAATAAACACAGATACGTTGACTAGCAATGAATGTAGGCACAAATACTGGCACAAATTCCCATCTGCTTATGTTCCAGGCTTTTATTTAGCAAAAATATGAGCTGGCTTCAACGCACTGTTGCTTTATCAAGCTTATTTGAACTAGTGGTCTCGAACTAACGCTATCAATTAACTATATTAACAGACCTAACCAATCAGGCCATTTCTACCCCATCGTTTGAAAAAAAGTACTCTTACTTCCGTCTCCCTTGACAACAAAAGATAGCATTTATAGTCCGACTAATCGTGTTTAGCCTTACATATCATTCCCTCCAATCAATTCAAATGTAACTTGTGGCCTATTTCCGTACAATGGTGGTCTAAAATTCTGCCACTGAGCGACTCCGAGTTTTTAGGTTGTCTGACACCCTCATTATTTTCTTTTGCCTATAATTTATTAATTCCTGGACTATTTGCGTAACACTTAACATATTCTGTGTCAGCAAGCCCTAAGGAATCCAAATATCTCAATCTAAGGGAGCTAGGTGGCTGCGTTCAAAATGTGCATTTTCTACCACCTCCTGTTCACTTCAATCCCCATGTGGTGTCTGGGTACTGTCATGTTTTCAAACGTAAATCCATCTAATGTCATCTTTCCTAATAAGCGTTTTTCAGGTTTTTTTAAAACCTAACTCTGGGAAGGGTAGTGTTTTTATCACTGTCCGTCTGAAATAAAGTTAGTGCATGTGGCCTTACACGCGTGTTAGGGGTGGCATTAATATAGCGAGACGCGTGTTTAGTGTTGCTTGCGTTGCTGCCTTCAGCCCTCCCTTCTTTCCATCTTAGTCCATCTGTTCGTTCGTTTTGGTAACGTAGTATAATTAATGTTAGGATTAATTTAGGTCATTAATCACTTGCGTATCTCAAGGTTTTTCTTAGAACTGCAGTACACGTTTTATTGGGTTGTGGAAACGCATGTATTTATGCAGTGGCTTATATTTAACGTGGAAACGTTACAATTTGCAGACGAAGCATAAAACAAAGGGGATTTCGAGTACTGTCATTGTGACAGCACTGTTCTTTACCATTCTTCTTCCTTTTATAGAATTTATTTGTTAGGCTTTACATTTACTTTTTAATTTATATATGTGGATTAGAATTTCTCACGACAAATCCTCCCCTCTTAAAACAGACGTTATATGTCAGTCTATAATTCTATATACACATAGAGAAATTTATTATTATTTCTGGGGCTTACGGTGATTCTCATCACACGGATGGCGGCTTAAAAAATCCGCTCCCAGATTTGTTTTTCCACTTATATACTCTATGCTAAACTCAAATGGCTGTAGCAATAATGACCAACGGAGTAATCTAGTGTTCTCATGCCTAGCTTGTGCTAGAAACGACAAGGGTTTGTGATCCGTTTGCAACTTAAATGCCTTCCCATACAGATAAATATTGAATTTCTTTATCGCCCATATTACTGCAAGGCATTCTTTTTCGCTAGTTGAGTAGTTGGTTTCAGCTTTATTCAACTTTCTGCTAGCATATGCCACTGAGCTTAATTCCCCATCCAATGCATCTGATTTCTGTAGCAGAGTTGCACCTAACCCAATATTACTGGCATCAGTCCTTACTACAAATTCCTGACTTAAGTCAGGTAGTTTCAAAATAGGTTTACTTGTGAGCTTTTCCTTCAATTCTTGGTAAGCCATTTCACATTGTGGTGTCCATGTAATTCGATCTGGGTGTCCTTTACGTGTCAAATCCGTTAACGGTGCACATATGGAATTAAAGTTTTTGATATACTTTTGGTAGAAACCACATAATGAGACAAAGGATCTCACGTCTTTCTTGGTTTGTGGTCTCGGGGCTTTCTTTAGTTTTTCTAAATTTTTTGGGTCAGGGGTCATGTTTCCCTGATAAACTGTGTGTCCCAAAAATTCCAATTCTTTACATCCAACGCAACATTTGGTTGGTCGGGCTGTTAAATTCGCTTCCCTAAGTCGATTAAACAGCATGTTCAGAGAGTCAATGTGTTCATCAAAGGTTTCTGTTGCTATAAGAATATCATCCATGAAATTTGTAATGCATGGGTTATTCAGAGGGTCCAATAATTTTCTCATCATTCTAGAGAAGACACTAGGTGCATTCTTCAATCCAAATGGCAATCTGTTAAACTCATAGTGTCCTTCTGATGTACTAAAAGCTAGATATGGTCTAACCTCAGGCTTTACTGGAATTTGATAGTATCCTTTACTCAAATCCACTTTTGAGAAATACTTAGCTTTATTTAGTCTGGCAAACAACTGATTTGTATCCGGCAATGGATCCACTTGTCCTTCTGTAATAGCATTCAGTCTTCTGTAATCTATACAGAGTCTATGTTCTCCAGAGGGCTTCCTTAAAAGTACAACACTGGAACTATACGAAGATTCACTGTGTGAAATAATTCCTTCCTTCAACAAATAGTCTATCTCTTCCTTCAAAGCTTTTTCCTTAGCAAAAGGAATCGAATAAGGCTTCATACAGACAGGTGTGGGGTCTATCAGTTTCATATCATATTCCAATAAGTTTGTATGCCCCGGTCGATCTGTTAACACCTCTGTATGATTATCTAGAACCTGTTGCACTCTCTCTTTCTGATTTTTTCGTTAAATGTGTACTGATTTTCACCTGTGCCGCTGTCTCACACGGGTGTAATGGATATTCAAATGATGAAAGTGGTTCCTTTTTCATCTCCATGGCAATGGACAAGGTCAACAAGTGTGTCTCTTCCTGATGTTCTCTTTCCAAATATTTCTTCAGGAGATTCACATGATAGATTTTTCTTTACCCTTTTTATTCTATCTTTATTATCTGGTTTACTAGACACATTCTCTTAGAAACTGTATATTGGACTAATATATCATCTTGCACATCCAATTTGTAAATTATTCTGATTTCCGGGTTTAATAAGAAGCAAGAACACTTATCTCACACAGCCAAATCTCTGTCTTTTTTGCTTCCTGTTATTTAATTAAAGCAGCATGTTTCTTCCTGGGCTTGTTTCCATTTTTCATGGCAAGTTTCAGCCAGTTTTTAAAAGAGTGGTCAAGCTCATTTACATATGGTCTGAGGATGTATTTTTCCTCTGCTTTTTTATTCCGTCCAGTTCTTAACAGGTTACATGTGGGCTTTAATTTTGTGGATATTTGTCCATGCACCGGTTATGTCTCGTCCACCTCGAAGCCGCTGGTAGTGATGAAATTTTTTTCCCAGAATTATCATTGCACAAAACGACCATACCAATTTTCCTCTTGGGGCTTGTCTCCCACTTAAAATTCTTGATGAAGAGATTTCCTCTCTCACATCCTCTTCCTCCAGTTGTTAAGTCCGATTGAGGGATTTTTCGGCTTATCCAGTGGGTAAGACATCTGTTTTGGCACTTCCGCATAGTGTCACAAACACAGAGTGTTCCCGGCGTTGTTCCCGGCATTGTTCCCGGTGTTGTTCCCGGCGTTGTTCCCGGCGGGTTTCTGAGGTGGTGAAGAAAGAATATGTCTACTCCTTCATGTGGTATGTTGTTGTTGCTGTTGTTGTCGATATCCCATAGCTGCTGAGCGTGTAAACTCTTGGTGGCCCAATGGCATTCTTAGAAAAGTGCATGTTTTCAGCAGTTAGTCTCAGGTTCCATAAAGTGAGTTATTATTATTTTTTCTTTCGATTTTCAGAGAACATCTGTATAGGTTTTTTCCTTGTTCCCGGCGTTTTCCCGTGAGTGATGGACCCGCTACAAAGAAAGAATAATTTCTAGATTTGTAGCTTGCTGTTGTTGTCGATAGTGCAGACTGGTGGCCCAATGTTACAGTTATCAAGGATGAAAGCAGTTGTAGTAGGTTTTTCTACACATGCTGTACAGGTGCTGAGGGCTTAATCTCTGGCGTTTCCAGTTGTGTGTTTGCCTAAATAAATACATCCAGTAATAAAAATGAAGAGCAATTGTATTTCTTGGAAAAAACATTGAGAGGCCCTGCGTAATGACCTAAATTAATCCTAACATTAATTATACTGCGTTACCAAAACGAAAGACAGATGGACAAAAGGATAGCGGGAAGGGAGAGGCAGAAAGCCGAACACTAAACACGCTTCGCGCGATACACAAATGCTGCCATCACGCGTGTAAGACTACATGCACTAACTTTTTTTTTCAGACGGACAGTGATAAAATACATTACCCATCCCAGAGTTAGGTTTATAAATCATAAAAAACGCTTATTAGGAAAGATAACAATAGATGGGTTTACGGTTGAAAACATAACAGTACCCAGACAGCACATCTTCGAAACAGGAGGTAGAAAATACATATTTTGAACGCAGCCACGTAGCTCCTTTAAATTGGGATATTTGGGTTCCTTAGGGCTTGCTGACAAAGAATATGTAAAACGTTACGCAAATAGTCCAGGAATTAATAAATTATACCCAAAATAAAATAGTGAGGATGCCTGACAGCATGAAATCATTTCTGCTCATAAAATTTTTTTATAACGTGTTTGAAAAAACCTTGCGTTACAGAAATAGCCTACCATGTAAACTCCAAATTGATTGGAGCGCAACAAATGAAAGACTAACCACGATTGGTCGGGCTATAAATACTATCTTTCGTTGTTAGGGGAGACGGGGAAAGGTAACATTTTTTCAAACACTTGTCGAAACGGGGCCTCATTGGCTAGACTCGCTGATATAATCACTTAGGAGCGTTAGTTCGAAACCACTTGTTTAAATAAGCTTGATAAAGCGACAGTGCGTTGAAGCCAGCTCACATTTTTGCTAAAATAAAAGCCTGGAACATAAGCAGATGGGAATTTGTGCCAGTAAATGTGCCAGAATTCATTGCTAATCAACGTATCTGTGTTTATTTCCATGAAATTGTGGTAAGCTTGAACCATTCAGTATCTTTTAATGAAAATTGAATGTAAATTGTTAATTTATGCCTGTATATATATGTGTAGTTCAGTGGCAAACAGGAGATAAAGCCTATAATGCTCCAGCCTGAACAGAGGGTGTCGGAGGGAAGTAAAACGGCATGGAATGGCCAAATAGTACACTGACACCTGGATGATTGATTAGACAGAAATAATGCTGGAAGTGCAGAGGCGTGGTAACCATTAAGGAGGTAAATACTGGTATAAAGTATTTCAGATGAAGCTGACAGTTGGCCTAACGCTCTGAACTCAATGTTTGTGTTGTATTGTGATCAGTGTAAAAGAGAATATAAATTAGTTATGAAGTAGAAGGTACATCCTTCTTGTTTTCAGGGACCGTGGTCTTGATGGTACTGAGCAGCACCTGGTCAGAGCTTTGCTGAATCCAGAGTCGGACAGCATACTCCTTGGTCTTTTTAGCTATCAGTGAGGTGTCTCCAGAGCCCAGGGGAGAATTCGAGCAGAGGAGTCCTTTCCTGCCACCATCACTCAAGATAAGCAGATTTGGCCAGCTGAGCTCAACATTATGTCCCCTCATCTTGAAATAACTTTGTAAAAATAACATTCAGAGGGGAATTTAATTGTCTTAATATCAGGAACTGAGAACATCTCCAATACTAGTCCCTAAAGACAAACTATTGAAGTCATGATGACAAATACCAACAGAGCTTGAACAAAACAAAACCAGTATTACCTCATTTTACTACTACACAACTGTTGCCTTTAGGGTGGGTCATGTCATAAAAGACATTTTGACCAATTTGCTCGTCTGTTCAGCCAGATTTCCCTTGTGTTGTTTCTGAGAATCTGTTTGACTGTTCTCATGATGCAGGGTCTGTCTTTTTGTTGTTCAGAGGCTCAAGGCTTGTCGTAAAATTTGAATAATAGGAGGATTGCATGGGCCTGGCAACATCAACATTTGAAACAAATTGCTAGGAAGCCGCGCTGGTGTAATGGTTACCATACTGCGCTGGCGATTGGGAGATCCAGGTTCGAGCCCTGGCGAGAACATTTGAAGAAGTCTAGTCGACCAGGGACTGGAATAACCTGAACGGCTCCTGAGCCGACCCAGCTCTAATGGGTACCTCCGAAATCGGCGAGTATCTGCCTGAATGGCGAGAGGACACCTGTCATTGTACAGAGAAAACAAGGGATACTCATGTAAAATCAGTCTCAGGCTAGACATATTAACCGGAGATTTCGTCTCGAGTAATAGCGGGCGTACGTTTAAAAAAAACCCAACAAACAAATTGCTAGAGAAAGTACCAATACACGAGCTCATTAATGTTTTAGCGGAGGCTTCTGACAAGGAAACCAAATGCATTTATGGATCTATTCACCCCTAAACACCGCAAGAGTAAGTATCATGAAGGCCTTTTTTCACAAAACTAACTAATTTGGGGAAGTCTGGTTGACAGAAAGGTTATAGAGCTGGTCTCTCGCGGCGAAGGTAAAGGTAAAAGGTAAAGGATCCCGTTACACGCCCATTGAGGCATTTTGGGAATATGGTATTAGGCCCATATTTTCTTGACCATCGGCGCACTAGGGGTGATGTGGTCAGCATCACGCAGGCCGCCTTAACCTTCCCAGAAGTTGCTCTGATACCCAATTCATGAGGCTGGATCGACCCCGGAGCCGTTTGCGGTCTAAAAAATCCCACCTCAACTGGGGATCGAGCCATGGACCACCGAGCTAGGAAGCCAGTGCACTAACCACCGCGCTACCGCGGCTCCTCGCGGCGAAGGTACCGGGTTGGAAACACGGTGACGTCACGCTTCGGTCTACCCAGCTGTAAATGAGTACGTGTCTCTGTTCGTGAGGAAGGAAAAGGCAGCGAGGACGGAAACTAGTCACCCCCACCTCTCGGACCTGGACCCAGTACAGTGAAGTCTCTAACACTTCACTCCCCTACAGCAGTAACTGTTATGTAACCCCATTTACCTTTTAAACTACTTTGGAGTATATACAATGTATTTTCTCAGTCCAGACATGGATTGTGCGCCTTAGGATGCTTCACATCAAATCTCTCTCTCTCTCTCTCTCTCTCTCTCTCTCTCTCTCTCTCTCTCTATTTCCTCTCTCGCTCTCTCTTTCTCTCTTTCCGAAAATGTCCTAATACTTGCTATATGTTTTTGTCTGAAACTTATCATTCTAGTTTAACCTGTAAGATTTTATCTCAAGACGCACGAGGACGCTTTATCTTCTTGATCCTTATCTTATTCTTCAGAATCAACGTTTTCCTTATCTTTCGGATTTTTTACTCTTTTTTATTCCTCAAGCCGTAAGATGTTCACGATGTGGTACGCTATTTCCCAAAACACCGCCTGGCACACGTTTTTTCTACAGTCATATTTTCTCATTTCTACACTGTACACAACAGGGAATTGAAAAATCATTCCCTACTTTCAACATTTTTATTTCTTCACCCCTTTCCAACAAATTTACATGAAATAAAAGTTAAAATAAATTAAATTAACTGTTATTTTATTTCGTAAGTTGCTACATCAGATGAACATTACAGCCCAACGTGATATCCGGTTTGTTAATGTAGTGCTTTTTTATGCCAAATGTTTCTGTGTGAATACTTCTTGCAGCTCATTTATATTTATTTTTCGTAACGGAAACTCCACTACACCGGATGTTGATACTTATTTTTATTAAGCAAGTTTAGTGAACGATCTTCAGCGTTCCATTTTTGTTCACGTATCAGTCACACTCTCGGCAGTGTAGCCTCAGCAGCTTACGAGACAACATCTGCATCTTGTATCCAGCTTGAGTCTATTGTTAACGGATTATTACCTGTTTCAAGTCTCAAGCAAGAAGACCCAAGTGATTCGTGTCAACCTGTTGGATATTCTCACATGTAAGTGCATATATGTTAAAATAACATATTCCAGTTAAACATATGGGGGCAGCAAGTTTTGCTCTCTCTTTTCCATTCTTGCTTCTTAATCAACATTTTAATGGGGCCTTTTTGCTGTTTAAGAAACCTTTAATAGTTCATTTCTTGAAACGTAATGAACGTCCTAATTGTTCTGTTCTCACTTTTAGTGAACGTCTTAATGGGTTCTTTCTCGCTTCTTAAACATCTACATAATGGTTCTTTCCTTGCTTCTTAATGAGCCTATTAATCTTTTTTTAGTTGCTTCTTAATGAGCCTATTAATCTTTTTTTAGTTGCTTCTTAATGAGCCTATTAATCTTTTTTTAGTTGCTTCTTAATGAGCCTATTAATCTCTTTTAGTTGCTTCTTAATGAGCTTATTAATCTTTGTTTAGTCGCTTCTTAATGAGCCTATTAATCTTTTTTTTAGTTGCTTCTTAATGAGCCTATTAATGTTTTTTTAGTTGCTTCTTAATGACCATTGGGCTACCATTGCAGTTGACACAGTGCAAATTTCTTGCAATCAGGCACTTTTTGTGTTCGTACAGTGGTGGTTGATATTACCATAGTTACTATACGAGCATGCGTTCACAATTTTTGCAGATCATATCGCATAAATGTTGTCGTTTTTTTTAAACTTTAAAGCAATAAATACTCTCTTTTCTCTCCCCCCCCCCCCCCCGGACCTATTCATTACATTTCTAACGGTGCCAGGCTAGATATCTATCTTTACTGTTTCTTCAAACAAATCACATCTATGTGGCTGTCAATAAACTCTGCAGTTGCTTACTCACTTTTTCCAACTTTTACTGACGATAGTTTTGAGCAGCATAGAAAATGAAATATGATGGACAAAACAAATTAACGAAACAGATTAGACAAAATGAAAAGGTTACTACTAATAACTGAGAACATGACAGTTAATAATGGACAACAAAAATCACTATATTTAAAAAAAAAAGGTACTGATTGAGACTGGGAAAAAGAAACATGGGCCAAAACAAAACTTGACAACTACAATTCATCATCATCATCATCATCATCATCATCAGCTGCCATCTCCACAACGAAGATCAGCTGCAATGGATCTCCGACGGCTTCTCTCTCTTATCTTGATGATGCCATGATAGACCCTTTTATGTCCATATCTTGATGTTATCTTCCCACTTATAAGGATGTCTTCATCTTGCATAATTGCCTTTCGCTTAGCCTTCTATGATGGTCTTCAGTAAGGTGTTGTGTCTTTTTACACGGGCAACATGTTTAGCTGTCTAATTTTGCTTTCCTTTATTAAGTCTCCTTTCCTCCTATGTTTTCTTCTCTTTGTCTGAGATGCAGCACATTCGTATTCTTCCTCTTCGAACACACGTAGACGTCTACGTGAATGTTTTCAAAGAAAACAGTAGTCAGTTTGAGGCTATTTGAATCTCCGTAGAGTTTATCCTTGAATGGTAATAATGTTGACCATATGCGCTTCTTCTGTTCCACATATGTTGGGCAACTTTTAAGCAGATGTTCAGCAGTCATTTTATCAGTGCCACAGTTACACTGATTGGTAGTTCCTTTCTTTAGCTTGTTGAATAGATGGTATCTCAATCTCTTGTGGTCACATACGTCTAATTAATTACATGTTAAAAGCCAGAATTTATTTTTCTAATTGAATGTTCTTTGTCTGTGTTTCTACACCACACAGCAGTGATGCATATATATACGAGTGTATATATATATATATATATATATATATATATATATATATATATATATATATATATATATATATATATATATATACACTCGTATATATATATATATAACATTTGATGATTATCAGCTTGAATTAACGTTAATCGTCTAGATCAGTGTTTTTTAACTTTGTGGCAGCGTCCGGTTGTGTTTTGTATGAGATTATTTTTAGTGTCAGTATTTATATAATTTGTTCTTATGAGATACTGAAGGAGTCTATGTTATATATCATAAGTCTCCACATAAAATATCCCTTCAGAAAGTTCAGTCTTCCTTCAGTTCCGTTTTGGTTCAAGGTAACGCTAGCTAACCGCCAGAGATGGAAGGTTCCTTGTTTGTGTTCAACCCAGGTTTCCTGTCAGGAATTACTTGGCCTTTAACGTTAGTATAACCTTTTGCTGGATATGGCGTGATTAGTGGCTTCAGTTTCAATCTTCAACTTTCTTCTTGGTTATACGCTCTCAGATAACACTATATCAATTCAGAACTCTCAACTCATGAACTTCACAAAATCTAGGAACGAGGTTTTCAGATTGTGTTAACATTTAATGACTGTTCAACTTTGAGAATTCAAACTTCAATAAAATAGTTCACAACAGCTCAATAAGGATCAGTATATGTAGAATAACAAGAGGTACACTCTACTAGTTTAATTTCCTTCTCGAAAACCTAAAGTGTCTAATAAATGTTCGAACTCTTCATCAGTGTCATTGATATTCTCAAAGATAATAGCTCTTAACACTTTCCAATGTGGGACCTCAACTGGTTGTTCTTCTCTTTCTTCACTATGATCAAAATGAACTACAATGTACTCGTCTCGATAAATTTCACCTTCGTAATTAGCGTTAAATTCAAAGGCGACCTCATCTAACATTTCTCCGTGGTTTGGCTGTGCTTCTATAATTCCAGCTATGCCCCATCTTTTCTTGTCTTTAATGGTGGCAACAGTGACATACAGACAAACGAGACCATTTTGATTTCTTATTGCAATGATTGATCTGAACCTCCTGCCAATAAAATTTAAAAATAACAATCCTAACATTTTCTCTTAAAACACTGATCGAAATATCTGCACCCTGGTCGTCCTGACAGTATTGCCAGTGGCACGAACCCTCGCGGCGCGCTCGACTGCTTAAAGCTAGACCTGTCTGGGCGTCCGCTTGTGATAAAGTAACTCTCTCTCTTAGTAGCGAGCGGATTCGCGCCAAAAATTGTGTTCTCGTTGTATTGCTGAACGAGTTTTGGATCTGTCATGGGAGTTCCTGTCTCGAGTCTTGAGAACAAATCTTCTTGGATTAATCGACGATCATAATCCACTATTGAGATGTCTGTACGCGTTCGATATCCACGAAGCTACCCCTGGGACTGATGACG
>JAMPIV010016241.1:0-39094 GCA_024509875.1 Oreohelix idahoensis
TCCCTGCCTCTTTTTCCAGCTCGCGTCCCCCTAACGTTACCAAAAAAAACATGAGCAGGAACGCCAGTGTGTCTGGTCGTGTTCTTAGATATTAGTATTTCTTCAATAACTTCTCTAATACTGGGACTATCATATTATTTAAAGTACATTCTTACTCAGCTAACTTTACGTCATACTACCATATAATTCTTATGGGGAACTTCATAATGGTTTTAAAATTTCCAATTTTTGTCATCATCTATCGTCAACTAAAATTTTACACAAGTCCGCCATCTTTCCTCTCCTTCATCTTGCGAGCATGTATTTTTCAAATAACTACTTGTTTTAGTTACATCAGAAATGCTACCACTAGGAGGAAATAAAACTGTCTGCGTGGTTATGCCTTGGCTGGCTTTTCCGCAGTGTGAATATATGCGTTGCAGACTGTGTCAGCGAAACGGGGTGTAGACGGGGCGGGTTAATAATTTGCGTTACTAGTTAGCATTGTATCGTGTAATACTACCAAAAATGTAAGGATTACTACTGATTTTGCTACAAAGTTGACAGAAAGTGTTACTTCAGATAGCTATATTGCGGTATGCTTCCGCCAATAGTTAATTGTAAGGCTAGACTACAAAGTGTATACAGCAGCTTGGGCAAAAGTTAAATATTAGTAGTGTTTCTCGAAAACGAAACTAAAGCGTGTCAGACTTTTTTCCGTGAAATCGTTCTATAGGCTTAGCACTGCGCAAAAAGCAGCGCTGCTGGCTTCGAAGATGCCAACCGTCAGACACATGCGGGCTAATGTATTTATTATCGTTTTATGCCTAAATCGTACTGAATTGAGCGTTTATTCTCGCATATTTTGCTACACTCGTATAGCGAATTTTCTTGGAGGATTTGCTCTAATTTGTGTGCTTAAAATAGCAAAAAGCACTGTTCCAGTTGCTCACCCTTGCTCCTTCTCATGTTAGTTAAAACAGTCCCGCCACAAGAAGGCCTGAAGCTGAGCTTTTGTTGTCAATAATATATGTGAGCCTTTACGCGGAGCTGAGAGCTGATCCTCAACTGCACCTCCCACTATAAAAATGTATGGGACATTAAAATAAGTTATTAGAGAACAGAGAAGAGGAAAATTGTCATTTACAAGCTGTTGTCAAATCCCAGGAAGAAGGTAGCATCTCGTATCAGCTATTACCAGAAACATGGACTGGAAAGAGGGAGCAGGTCATACAGCCCATGTAAGCCTTTTCCAGAAATACGGACTGGAAGAAATGAACAGCGTACGTAAGTTTTTACCAGAAACCTGGATTGATAGAAGGCAGCATCTCAGTATAAACTTTTACCAGAAACATGGAATGGAAGAAGATAGCAGCTCATATAAGCGTTTAATCAAATCCTGGAAAGAAATTGGAATAGCATTAGCCCTCTCCAATTTCTTAAAAGAAAAAAATAACTCTATAACTGAAGACTGCCGAATTTGCCGAGCAAGAACACTGACTAGACCGACATGCTACCGTGAAAACACCGTGTAAGTTACGATGTGATAACACTGACAAACAACATTTTTCTTTCTTATATAAGAATAAGTGTTCTTATGTCAGTTTTTTGCGCTGATTTCAAATTTGAAATCCGTTTATCTCTATCACGTCAGGTTTTTAAGATATTTGTGAATACATATATTTTTTGGGAAACCGTTATGTGCTCCGTTTCATTTTTACTACATAACTTATTAAAAATTAATAAAATGCAAAATAATTCCACTTTTTATACTGCTAAAAGATGCATGACATATGTTACGCTATTTTTCCAATAGTTACTGTATTTTGAAATAATTCTGAGCGAAATATGGCTTCTAGAAGTTGTAGAAATTCGGCTGATCTGTTCTGTTACGTGTGCGGATATTTTACCGATCGTGTTCACCAGAAAAACTTTACACCATTACTAAAGAAAGCATATGAACTTTATTTCGATTCGAAAGTTGATGATGCAAATAAATCTTGGAAGCCAAATGCAGTTTGTTCGACTTTGTGCAAATACATTGGCAGGTTGGTTACGAAAATCGCCGAAGCATAAGTCGATGCCTTTTGGAGTGCCAGTAATATGGCATGAACAAGACAAATCACGCTACTGATTGTTACTTCTGCTTGACAAATATCCATGGTTTCACTTTTAAAACTAGAAAGTCTGTGGTTTATCCAAATATTGAATCGGTTTCGAAACCAGTGTCTCGTGATCCAATCACGTGTCCGATCCCAGTTCCACCAGAACAATATCCGTTGGACGTGAATGAACCATCAGAAAGTGATAGTTTACCTGCTTCAGAAACTAATTCTGACTCGGATTATATACCGGTGAATGATGGTATTCACTTAATTAACCTTTCAGATCTAATACGTGATCTCGCTCTTACCAAACGACAAGTGGAATTACTCGGTTCGCGACTCAAAGAATGGAATCTTTTAGCGCCCAATACTTTGATATCTAAATTTCGTCATAGACACAGAGAACTTGTTCAATACTTTGAGATGGATGATGACATTTGCTATTGCAAAATTCCAGTCGCCTACTCTGTTCATATGAAAGAAACTTATGACAATATGGCTATACTTTTGGCAAAAATAAAGTACAATGACTACCAATGGCGGATTTGTGGAGACCTAAAGGTCATTGCAATTCTCACGGGCATGCAGACTGGGTATACTAAATTTTGTTGCTTCCTATGTGAATGGGACAGCCGCAACAGACAGGAACATTATGCAAGAAAGGTGTGGCCTATCAGGGATCGTATGCAGCTCGGGCATAAAAATGTAATACACGAGCCATTAGTTAACAAAGACAGCATCATTTTAACACCGTTACATATAAAGTTGGGGCTCATGAAGAATTTCGTAAAAGCATTAGATAAAATGAGCAAAGCTTTCACTTATCTTCGAGAAAAGTTTCCGCAAGTTAGCGATGCAAAGATAAAGGAAGGTATCTTTGTAGGACCTCATATTAGGAAAGTTATTGCAGACAAACAATTCGAGAACTTGTTACATGGTAGTGAACTTCACGCATGGATGGCATTCAAATCGATCGTCGATAACTTTCTGGGAAATCACAAATCTGTCGACTATGTGCATATTGTTAAGCAGTGCATAGATGCACACAGAATTATGGGCTGTAACATGTCCCTCAAAATCCATTTGCTCGATTCGCATCTTGACTTTTTCCCTGACAACCTTGGCGAAGTCAGCGATGAACATGGAGAACGATTCCATCAAGATATCGCCGTAATGGAGTCACGTTATCAAGGACGGTGGAGTGTGACCATGCTTGCCGATTATTGTTGGATGTTTCATCGCGATGTACCACATGCCATTCACCGACGAAAGTCGACTGCAAAGAAATTCAAGCCTACATAACTGTTATACTTCTTGTACGAATGATGTTATAATACTGTATGCGTTGTTAAAAAACTTCAATTGCGTATTTCTCGAGATCCCGACCTGATAGAGAAAAACGGTTTGCAGATTTAAAAACAGCGCATTAAAATTGACCAGAAAAACATAGAAATGTTAGAGAAAGAAAAAAAATTTTTTTTTTGTTAGCCAGTGTAATCAGAAGAGTAGCGGAACTTTTTTTTAGGGTCCTAAGTCCACTTTCAAAGAGATTGTATGATAGATTGTATCTTCTCTGCACGCAGCGGTTCATCAGTCCTCAAAACAAGTCTCTTCGGGGCTTTATCGTGCTAGCTGATAAGCATGTGTAACCCTTTTATTTACTGATTGTTAGTGCTGCACTTGAGTTCTTGCCAAGAATTCTCTCATTTGTGACTGGCAATATCGCCCTGATATAATTAAAAGACGTCCGTCTATGGTTGATCCAGCGTGCATCGTCAAAAAAAGACAAACACCATAAAAGAAAAGAAAAAAACAACGTTCTCTTTCAAAGCAACCTTTACAACTATGGAAAAGGAATTCACACAAGCTGTTATCGGAAACCGGGAAGAAAGGAGTTCAAACTGTTAATCAGAGAATCGGGAAAATAAACAGTTCATGCGGACGTTTCATGAAAAAAGGTATAAATCCCCACAAACATACGACAGAAGAAACGTATAATGTTAAAAAAAAAAAAAACAACGTACATAAACAATAAAATAAAAAGTAGTGATGGACTGGCCACATAAAAAGAAAACAAGCAGTGAATAACATCGCCCGACAATTACTGACACGGAAAGCGATTGAATAAACGGAAATGGACACTGCTGAGAAGTGAGTAGTGAAAGATCTGAGAGAAGAAATCTCACATGAAAGGGCGAGGAACACATCCCATGGAGAATTTAGAGAGGAGGCGGGAAGACTTCTGCCTTGCTCACCAAATGTTTTTCTATTAATGCTTCTGAAGTCTGTAAAAAGCACATAAAAGTTGCATTAAATGGTTGTCTTGAAGGATAATTATTCGTTTCTTAAACTGTACGCCTAGAACGCATTATAACAAAATGTTATATCAAGGGTCGGTCTATCCAAGCTCGAGTCCCCGAACACACCTCCCACCCGAACAGCTCATAGTATACCGGGAAGAAAAAATCTAAATTATGCCCGTGTCGGAAACTACCTGGAGTGTGATCATGCACAACAAGATGGACAAATATCCAAGACAGCCAAACAACAAAGACTGTGTAAAAGAATACATAATAACAGCAGTGTTGGCAATAGAGTTACAAGCTATATGAGGGTGTGGCGGACACCCGGGGGTCTCTGATGGGGTAAAGAAAGAATATGGTTATAGCTCCTTCAGGCATGTCGTACGTGCAACTAATATGAGGATGTACATGAAGCTGGCAACTTCATGACGTAAAAAAATTGCTGCAGGAACAACCCCTGAATTAGCATGTGAATATTTTGTGCACTGATTGCTTCATAGGGAGTGAAAAGTAAAATTATATATATATATATATATATATATATATATATATATATATATATATATATATATATATATATATATATATATATATATATATATATATATATATATATATATATATATATATATATATATATATATATGAAAAGAAGTATCAGTACTTTCTTTGCTTAAAGTACGCTCGACATAAACGTCATTGAGCTAAATTATTGGTTTTGGAGAGGTTTTCCAAAACTCATAAAACAATCAATCAGTAAAAACAGGCATGCCTCTGAACTCAACCCACACAAGAAGAGAAGAATGGGGCGCCCAAAGAGAACGTGGACATTTGTAGTGACAAACAAACACAAACCGATGGAATGAAACCAGACCACTTGTCAGAGCTCAGTGGAGCTTGAGAAAAAGCAATGATGTATAGGACATACCTCCAGGGAACCTCCAAGCTAGACATGTCCCGGACTGGAACCCACATGGGGAAGAAGAGTGAACTGGGCATTGTGACGTACGTCTAGTTTGACAAGTGAATTCTCCCTGATATGATGGATGATTTAAAGGGACTTTTAGCTTTTCATAACATTAGAACCCCTGAACATTTGTTGTAACTTTTCGTTTGCCAGAACTCATTCCACCGGGACTCATTTAGTAGGCGGCACGAGATCAAAGAGACAGACCGAGGGATTTTAGGGGAGACTATCGGCGTTATCAAAGACAGTAGTGGTCCTTGATACGAGACGCAGTTGCTTGCCGCTATTTTCGCGTCTCGGTGTCAAACGAGGAACCGAGCGAACGGGGGAAAGCGAAACGGGCAGCAGCGAGCGGATACGAAGACCAGGGTGCGGTTTCTCCTCTTGATTTGGCGGTCAGATCCCCAAAAGTTCGTGAGATCAAATAAGCTGTCAAGTTTATCATGTCCCACTCAACTTACATTCCATTTTAGCTAAATAGACCATGAAAGACTAGACACGTTATCACTCGCTGGCCAGACCTTTACAGAAGCACTAGCTTTATTGAAATCTTGTTATAGATTTTCCCCTGGATTTTATATATATTTGCAGTGTTTTCTATTCTGTGCAAAGCGGTAATATATATTGTGTAAAGTGATCAGTGGTCTAGCTCAGTCATTCTATTTAAAGGGATTTTGTGTTAATTTAAATCTATTTAATTAAACCATCTCAAGAGTTCCAGTTGTAAATATAATGATCTATCTATTATATTATTTCAAAAGATAATAGATGCTTAAATTAACTTTTAAAGTCGCGAAGGAATTTATAATTAATAAATTCAGTTAAGTCCTAGTTTTATAGATGTGTGTTTTTAACCACTAGAACTCGCGCAGTGTTTATTAAATACATAATTAAATACTCGAGTGTATTATAGGCTTTACGGGAAATTCATCACGCTTTAGAAGGTTATTTGTTTTCGGTATATTACATGTCTTTTTTTTCTTTCATACAGAGTGATCGTAACCTGTGCGATCCCAGCATTAAGAAAGCAATAAAGAAATCAATCTAAGCAAAGCAAAGCATAAACAGTGTGTAGAGTTCCCCTGACGCAGAACTTGTTGAGACTGTGTAAATTTTTAATCTTTGAGGCGATTCTATGTTTGGAATTCCGCTATCTAACTTATAGCAAAGAAAGCACACCCAAAGACAAATTTAACGCACCATCAAACAACTTAAGTCGAAACGGGAAGAAGAACACTGGCCCGAGCTTTGTTAGTTTACTGACACAGAGAGATAATTCATAATTTCCTGAACAGTGATGTGACTAGTTTTCTCACTGGACTTAAACCATACCTCACGGATAAAGTGTACCAGCACGCGTAAGAGTTTTATTATCAGCGGCATAGTCAAATAGACCACACCATCCTCACCCCGGTATCAGAGACCGTGCCCTCCCATAGAAACTGTTATTAAGAAAAGAGACACAACTACAGATTCATTTTCCAGCGATTACGGGATCCTTTTATGTGCTGACCGCCTACCTGCTAATCTGGGGCTAGAACTTGAACAAACACTCATACATTTAGTTTGAGGTGTAACTGCTGTTGTGTTATTCTATGGAGTGCAAGATTTTTTCACAATCGGTAAGTGAGAGCAAGATGAGTGAAGGCCTTTGCTAGCGCGCGTATGAATGACAGGAAATTAATTCTTTTGTGTGACCATTTTGTTAACTTGCTTACCCGGTAATATATATCTTTTCTGTATACCCTACATTGTTCCTTTAAGTGGGATAGTTGATAATTTGTTAACTCTGTTTAAAACCACCTCCTTTCCATTTGCTTAGTAAAGGGAAGAACAGCTGGGAAGAACAGGTTTTTTTTCTATCACCTATACCTAATTTTGTAACACCTCTTTCAGAGTAATTAACTTCACTGTTAGGTTAACGTACCTATGTTCCTGATATTATCTATCTTTGGACTGGGTTTATCTTTGTCTAATAAGCGGGAAGGGCTTAGTCGATACCAATCTTCTTCACCCCTTCCAAACTTGTTATTTGCATTTGTGTACTTATGATAATTTATGTAATATCTGATATTTTTAGTGATTGATGTTTAAAGTGAATAAAATCACATAAACTCATTTAGTTCTGTGTGTTGGATATACCCAAAGCCCAACTTTTCCCCCATTATTCGTTTAATATAGTTTGTATCTACATCGTCTGTGTGTGTGTGAAAAACACCAAATCGGTGTGCGCGCAGATGCGGGTCTGGAAAACTGGCAAATAATTGTTTGACCAGGAGAGTGAAAGAGAAGATTGAGAGAAACGATTTGTCGTAAATAAGTCTGTCTTTACTCTCCTCCAGCTCGCTGTGAAGCAACTATTAAATCTCTACATTTTCTATCACTGAGCTTTCCATCATCATTTTTCACTCTAAACCGGACCACTATTTCTAAGACTCTTTTCTCTCAAATAAATTTACGACAGGCATATAGAACCCACATGGGGAAGAAGAGTGAACTGGGCATATAGAACCCACATGGGGAAGAAGAGTGAACTGGGCATATAGAACCCACATGGGGAAGAACAGTGAACTGGGCATATAGAACCTACAGAAAATCTGAAGAAGCTAAACAGCAATGAGAATTCAAGGTCAGAGCTGAAGAAATTGGCACAAGGCAGTGATAATCAAGTCCAATGTTTGATGTAGGTTAAAAGAGAATGATAATGATAAATCTTCACATCACAAACAATATGAAGAAAGAATACACATGATATAAATAAAAAAATGTGTTAAGTTATTTTTCTCAAGAAAATTATTTTGACTTTTCATAATTTGAATTTGCTAAGATATGAGAAACAGCCTGCAATTTAAGATGTTTAACAAATGAACTAGTTTCCAGTCTCATTACACACACACACCCTGGGAAAATCCCAAAATGTTCCACATATGAAGTCTTACATGCTAGCACACCTGTTGGGAAACGTGATAAAGCGATCCATCTGCACCTACTACGAAAAATATGGTGACCCATCTTCATGACTACACTGGCAGTTTTACAAGCAAATACATTTCCAAAGGAGCATATGCCTTCACCAACCTTATGACAAACCCTTCAACAACCTTATGACAAACCCTTCAACAACCTTATAACAAACTTTATGACAACTTTATGACAACCCTTATGACAAACCCTTCAAAACCTTATGACAACCTTATGACAAACCTTCATGTCCCTGCCATCAGTTAAAGGTCTGTCCATGTCTTCTTCATCTCCATGCTTGTCTCCAGTTCAAGTTTCCATGTGTTCTTTGATCTTCCTCTACCTCTTACCCTGGGAATTCCAGAAGTTGGACTATCTGATAATGCTATCAACAAGTTTTCTCAATATGTGTCCTATCTATCTCCAATGTCATCATCATTTCCTTCCCTATTCAAGCTGACACAGCAAAACGTCTAGACAGAAATGTGGCATAGCATTCAAAGAGTTCTGCTACCATGATCTTGATAGTTATATTTACTGCATGTCAAGGACTAGGAGAGCCAAGTACAGCACTTAAAGAGTTCAGGCAGAAATATAACATCTTATGTCATACCATAAATGTGTTATACAAAAGTCTGTCAACTTTCATTCATCGCTGTCGTAATTTGAATCTGTATAAACAACACGGTCATATTTTCCGCGCTCAATCTAGGATAAAAGGTCCAAATGTAATGGCCAATCAGAACGCTCCTTTTCTAGTGTCCATAAAGATATCTTTTATCAGAAAGGGCCTATTCTGTGTTTTTAGTGGGAAGGAGTTATTTTATTTCTTAAAGAATAGTGAGAAATAAAAATAAATACATAGCTATTAATACCCCTGATATATCACTTAATAAATAGGTACCAAGCAGATCTCATAAAAGTAAGTTAATTAAAGTGAAAAATTGATTTTAGTGATATTTTCATTTCAGGGTGGTACCCGATTTAATTACTTAAAAATTACCTAGATTGGAATGCCAGGAATTAGCTAACGAATATCCATATAGAACGATAGAGAGCAATTGGCCGTTTAATTATCATTTTAGATAATAGAAATCGGTCCAATAATAACTGTAAAATATTTAAAATTAGTCACATTGTACGGGCAGGCTGGAAATCCCTTAGAGTAAGATTCTTAAAATATTTTTTTTTACCTTGCTCCGATTGGTCGGAT
This sequence comes from Oreohelix idahoensis, assembly GCA_024509875.1. NCBI lineage: Eukaryota > Metazoa > Mollusca > Gastropoda > Stylommatophora > Oreohelicidae > Oreohelix > Oreohelix idahoensis. Next base: position 9,529 of record JAMPIV010016241.1, read on the forward strand.
GTAGCTCTATATATAGAAACGGGGACTTAGAAAGCCGCCACTATTATTTGAAAAAACAAATACCGAGCTGGAAGAATCTAGCGGACTGTGCATATCAAATCTTTTGCCGTTCTGACCTGTTAGCAGAACTAGATTCCCATTGAGGCCAGTCTCAGCTTGAGTATTATTGCCTGAGGGTTCTGTCTCAGTATCATGAAGTAATCACCAGCCATTGTTGAGGAAGTCTGTTGGTGACAAAAGCTCTACATATATTAAGAGCTAGACCCAGCATTTCTCATCCAGGAGCTGCAAGTCGTGTGGTCCTGACTTGCTGAATGAAGATCAGCAGCATATACAAAGATAAGTGAACCATACGGTTCACTGAACAGCTACTCCAGATACTCACCACAGTTAAAAACTTTATAACTTTTACTACCCTTAAACGATGAAGACAAGGACTATATATATAGTATAGTGAATCCAAAAGTTCAGGGACAGTGAGTATAACAACAAGATAAACAGAACGAGAAAGTACTTTAATCCTTTTAACAATATTCATGATGGAAGAGTCTTTCCAGTTTATTTATTTTGATTTGTAAATAATATTAGTTCTTTTGTGTAGTCCTGACCTGAAAAGATATTGAGGTTCAGGACCAATAAATTGTAAATAAATTTCATTCAGACTTGCTTGATAATTTTATTAAAGTTTAAGTTCTGTATTTGAAATTTATTCCAGTAAATACCTTAATATACCCCTAGATCATTAGCCAAGTAAAACAAAACATTTAATCAATAATCTTTGTGGGATCAGGAGAGGTAGCAGTTAGGGACTCAGAGTACTACATCATCATCATCATCTTCTCTGGGAACTTACATAGTTTGACCCCACCTGGATGTCTATACACCCTTGCTCTTTTCAGAGAAGGGGGTATTGCTTATAAGACCAGTCTCTTATCTGGCACTATCCTGGTATCATCTGATACATCTACGAGGGGCGTTCAGAAAGTAATGCACCACATCGTTTTTCTCAGCTAATAATGAAGATAGAAGCATGCAATTTTGCACACTTCAAATATGACATGTGCCAATTGTGTGCACTAAATTGCACTGCAACCGGCCAAATAATACGGCTGCCCTAAACCGCTGAAATGGAGAGTGTTAGCAACTTGCGTTAAAAGCAGCGAATTGTGATAGAATTTCTCGTTGCAGAGAAGGAAACTGTTGTGAATATTCACAAGTGTCTATGTGATGTGTATGGAAGTTTTGCAGTCGACAGCAGTACAGTCAGTCACTGGGTACAGAGAATCAAAGAATCAGAAAGTGGAGATACGGAGCTGCTTGATCGGCCACGCTGTGGACGTCTTGCCACAGCCACCAACGCAGAAATGTTGAAATGCGCTGAGGGCATTATTCTTACTGATAGGCGAATCACTACTCAACAATTGGCCTTACAGCTGTCAGTCAGCATTGGTAGTGCAAATGCAGTTATAAAAACTCTCGGATTTTCTAAGGTTTGCGCAAGATGGGTTCCTCGAAGTCTCACAAATGACCACCGATTGCAAAGAAAGCAATTTCTTCTGAATTGTTGGAGCGTTTCAATGCTGATGGAGAGAACTTTTTGGCTAAGATCGTTACAGGTGACGAAACCTGGGCACACCATTTTGAACCTGAGACAAAAAGACAGTCAATGGAGTGGCATCATCCGCAATCACCAAGAAGAAAGAAATTCAAGACAATTCCTTCAGCTGGAAAGGTCATGATCACTGTCTTTTGGAACATTGAAGGTGTGATTCTTGTGGACGTTATGCCAAGAGGAGAGACGATCAATTCGCAAGCTTACATTAAGACATTGATAAAACTCAATCAACGTTTTTGCAGAGTTCGGCCGCACAAGAATCCAGCAGACCTGCTTCTCCTTCACGACAATGCGTGCCCTCACACAAGTCTGGCAACACGGGAAGCAATCACCAAATTGGGTTGGGCTGTACTACCCCATCCACCCTATAGTCCCGATTTGGCACCCTCTGATATTCATCTATTTGGTCCACTTAAAGATGCACTCCGTGGGACAAGGTTTGAAGATGATGAAGGAGTGATTCATGCAGCGAAGAAATGGCTACATGATCAAGACAAAATCTGGTACGGGCTAGGAATACATGCACTTGTTTCGCGCTGGCATAAAGCCGCACAAGTTGATGGGGATTATGTTGAATAATACCGATGTTTACATGACATATCCATGTATATTGTGTATAAATTTCATGCTTTTTGAATAAACAGCTCCTGAGAAAAACGATGTGGGGCATTACTTTCTGAATGCCCCTCGTATTTGTCCAGGATACCTTTAATTTATAACATCCTAACCTCTCGCTACAATCGCCTTAAAGACGAATAACCCTTCAACAAACGTATGCCAAGTATTCCAGTCCCGTGCCATCCACTCAAGCTCTTTCCATGTTTTCCTCATTCCTGTCATTTGTGTCTCTACTTCTCTCCTCCATGTGTTATTTGGTCTCACTCTACCACTCTTACCCTGGGGATTCCAGAATAAGGACTGCCTTGTAATACTATCAGCAGGTTTCCTCAGTGTGTGCCGTATCCATTCTCATCTCTTGTTTCACTGTCACTTGTCTGGTTCGAACTCCGCCAATGCCGGTCCCAAGCCCGGATGAAAAAGGAGGAGGGCGGCCTGCATGGAGGCCGTAAGAAAGCAGCCCCTCCACCATGCAAAGACACAACAGGCCAATCACCTGTTTGCTTTAAATCACGATTACTAGCAACACAAGAGAGAAAACTGGACTGATTCTAAAGGCGACGAACTGGAAGACAGCCGATAGGATAGTCTGGCGCTCTCTCTTCCAAACCTCTACACCTCACGGTAGAAGGGGAACGACTAAGTAAGTAAGTTGTCTGGTTCTTGTCATCTCTTGTTTCACTGTCAGGTGTCTGGTTCTTGTCATCAGTTCCACATTAGTGATCTTGTCATATCACTTCAATCCTCCTATTCTATGAAAGCACCCATTTATTAGAGCCTGTAACTATTTTGTTCTGGAATCTCTATGGTAAGAGAGGTAGAGGATGACTGAAAAACATGTGGAGAAAAGAACTGGAGACAAATGAAAGGGATAAAGAATATAAGGAAAGACCTCGAGGAGATAGCACAGGATAGGAGGACTAGGAATGAATTAGTTGAAGGTCTATGGTCCCTGGGCAGCAGAAGAGCAATGAATGAATGGATACTTGGTTTATGTTACATCCGTTGTTTTATGTAACATGCGTGGTGTTACACATTTGGTCTCATTTCTAGAATGTACTTATATTTCCTTGCCTAGTTATCTCTAAATCTATCTTGATCTATGGGCAGATCCCAAGGGAACATTTGGAAGATCTCTAGGTAGCTGAGGCAAGAAAAAAGAATTGTTCTTCTAGATAAGTTGCAGACTATCTTTTCCTTCTGGCACTTAAGAATGTGGTGTTCCCAGGTCTAAATGTACAGGCATACCTCGCTTTATTGCGTTTTTTTTTCTTCAAATTATTCATGTTTATTTAATAGAACGTGCCTTCTTCTTCCAATAGATTTTAGCTCCACCAGCAAAAAGACTACGATTTGCTGAAGGCTCAGATGATGAAGATTAGCATTTTTTTTTTTTAGCAATAAAATATTTAATTTTACAGTACATTGTTCTTTTTAGATCTAATGCTATTGCGCACTTAATAGACATTGTGTAAACATGATTTTAGGCTTTTATATGCACTAGGAAGCCAAAAAAATGGGTGTGACCTGCTTTATTGCGATATTCGCTTTATTGCGGTGGTCTGGGACTCAACCCGCAATATCCGCAAGGTATGCCTGTACTTTCACAACATTCCCAGTGAAAACACTCAAGATAGCTAACTAAAATTCACTTCATGAACTGCATATAAGAAGTGATCTTTATCAGAAATGAAGTTAACATTTGGTTAAATCTAATTTAGTTCGAATTTTGCACTGCTCTATCGATGGAATTATAGGAAGCAAACTGGCTGAGATAAAAGTTACAATAAGGCTGCACTTATTCTAAATCCTAAATATTCTGAAACCTGAAAACAGGCATGATTTTATATATCTTTAAATAGCTCAGTGGTTCTAAAGCAGACTTCCACAGCCCCTGGGTTACCAACCAATGCTCTAAATGAAATCTCAGAGTGCTTATGTTACTGTCCCAGGCCAAACACAATCTTAATAAGTGACAGATATAATTTCTCCTCAGTGTATGGGTAAGTGTGTCTGTGTGTGTGCATGTGTTGAGAGGGGGGTGTGTGTTGGTGGGGGGAAGGTTGTAACAGGAAAATCTGAGCACAGATTTGGAAAAAATATTTCATTACATGTAAATTTATAATTCTGAGAAGACCAGTTTACTAAGAATACCACAGCTCTGCATGCTTCAGAGATGGGGACACATTACTACAAGATTTCAGTAATGAAGAAGAAAGATAAGGCTGGACAGAGTGTAAGAAAGAAAAGACAGAAAAGATCTACATCATGCATGTTATACAGCAATGGGAAATTGTAAAATAAAAATTACTGCTACCAAAGTATTCATTGCAAAAGCACATCAAGGACTTTGACAAACTTCCTGCAAGGAAGACTTCTTCTTCTTTCTTCTTCTTCCTTGTTCGTCCTGAAAAGGACGTTGGTTGCGTTGTGTCTGTTTACAGCGGAGTTGCGATATCTGCGCCTTTCGGCCGGCACATCCGACTTCAGCACTTCATTTTTTGGGACCGGGTTTGCCTTCCCTCTTTGATCCCTACTCTCTCTGCCAGACTGCAGTGATGCAGCCTGTTCCCAGGACCACCATGTGGTGGTGGAGCAGGGTCTTGGTCAGCTCTGGTTCGCTGACCCTGACACAGTTAAGCTATGGGTCGCTGACTGCATTCTCTATTGCTACGTCTTTGGGTCCCTATCAAGGAAGACAACTGTAGTGGTGGTCTCACGTTTGTTAAGAGACAAATAAGGAAAAATAATAATGCCGGTCAAGGCAGAAGAAATAAATAAAGAAAACAGCATAGAAATAGATCCTTACCATTTGTTGATATTAATAAGCTAACAGAGATGGATGGGACTTGACATGTCCCATAACACTAGGTCACCGGGGAACCATAGACAACGACAGCTTTAATAGTTGGGGCCACTTTAGTCTGTATATTGTTAATTGTTTCAGAGGCAGATGTGTAGATTCTTTTATGTTGTTAACCCACTCCTTTTTCTGTGTGTCCCATCTTCTTTTGCCTGGTACTGTTGCCTTGAAGTAAAATCTTTGGAAGCCCATGTGACTTTTATATGTGGCCATACCATGTTAGCTTTCATCTAATTAATTTTTTATAGATCTTTATATGGTTTTGTAGTGTTTCTGTGTGTCTTGTTGGTTCATTTGTTATATGATCAATGTATGCTATTCCGAGGATCTTTCTGTGACATCTCATCTCTAATGTCAGTATTCTTCTCTCTAAATCAGTTGTCAAAACCCCCAAGTTTGGATGGGACACACCATGCTAACTGAGGTCATCAGAGAGACAAGAAAAGTGGTTGTTGAATATACTAGAGATGTGTGATAAGGGAGGGAATCCAAGAAGATGTATGGATCTAACAGATAGATCAGGATCATACAGATATATCATGATCATACAGATATATCATGATCTGACCTGATTATGGATCTTACAGATACATCATGATCTGACATGATAATAAATCTGAAAGATACATCATGGTCTGACATGATAATGGATCTAACAGATCAGTATCTGACAGATACATCATAATCTGACCTGATAATGGATGTAACAGACAGATCAGGATCTTAAGATACATTGTGATCTGACCTGATAATGGATCTGACAGATACATCATGATCTGACCTGATAATGGATATAACAGACAGATCAGGATCTTAAAGATACATCAAAATCTGACCTGATAATGGATCTGACAGATAAATCATGATCTGACATGATAATGGATCTAACAGACAGATCAGGATCTTACAGATACATCATGGCCTGACCTGATAATGGATCTGACAGATACATCATGATCTAACCCAATAATGAATCTGACAGAGACATGATCTTTACTTGATACTGGATCGTGACAATAAATGCTGCGGTACAGAAAACACCAGGAAATTTTCTAAGTCCACAATACGCTGAGTTTTTTGGTGTACTAGTGAACGGGCTGTGACTGAGGGGCAACAGGCGGTGTATATTATAGGGGTGTCCAGTGTCAGAATTTCAGTGGCGAACGCGCAGTGGCTAAACTTGTCGGCTTCACGATGGTGTCTCAGTGTGGGCGACGGAACGAACGGAATAATTTGTCTTCTCTTTGTTACTTTCACAATTGCCTCCACGGCTGGTGGAGTTGTGGATTAAAGTTGCTACCATAAGTGAAATGGGTTCATTTTCGATACAAGACAACAGGAGGCTGAGACGCTTGGGAGTCATGACCCAAGTGGGCCTGCCCCCCTTAGAGTGTAAAGGAGTATATCGGGCCGAAACACTTGTCGGACGGGGGGACTCCTTCTGATGATCAGATTGCTTCCTGTTGTATCGCTCTGTGAAGAGTTTCCTATCATGGATCTGGCACAGCTGAGGATTTTAACTTGAAGAGATATGAATGATTATTAAGAATGAGAAAAAGATTGTCTGCAAGCAAACAACTGTAAATGCTTGGAATTCTGAGAATGAACATGATGACAACAATCTTTCACTCACAGTCAACATCTGAAAGACACATCAGCCGAGTACCTCATGGATAGCCTGGCTCTCCTGCCCTATCATATTTCAGATAGGCCTACATGGATATGTATTTCAGATAAATAAATTCATAGTCTTAGCCTCGTTCAAACTTCAATTATTTCCTGAAATTCTGTATTCACTTTCCTCACCCCACATGGAGCATGATGCTAGAAGTGGTGAAGACTCCCTTACAAAAAGTCTGCACCAAATTACTTTTGTGCTCTTAATGTAGTAATTGTTGTAGCAATTTACATATTCTCTAATGCATTGTTGCTCTGAATAGTTCTAGGGGTCTCTGCAGAGACAAAAATAGAAAAGGTAACTGCACCCATGTGGTATTTGGCTAATAAAATTAAGGTGTGCGCACGCTGGTGCTGACAAAAGCATCGTATAAAAGAAATACCACAGAAACCACCACAGCAAGAGCATGTGGCTGGTGAAGGCTTACTGCAAGGTGACCAGCTGCCATGGTGGCTATGTGGCTTTATATTTATACACAGGGGTCCAAATGGGGCAGTGATGCGCAATACAAGACTCAACATGTCTCTTAGCCTCTCCTGCCCAAGTCTACCTCACCTACTCGTGGTGGACCCCGTTATACCCAGTAATCTTGCCGAAGGTTGGGTATCAACCCCAGCGGGAGGCAAGATGGGACAGCAAACGAGGTAAAGGCAAAATCAAATCCCCCAGCCAGAGGGGGAGGCATGAGCACACTCTGCCTTAAGAAACAGGTGCTGAAGTCAGATGTACCAGGCCAGGAGGCGCACCAGCAACCATGGTACCATGCAACCCGCTTTGGTTTAATATGTCTACACAACAGATGTCAAAAAATTATCGTTATGGTGCTTGCCCTGTGAAGTCCCTCCAGGCAGGAGCAGTGCCGGATTCTGAGCCTCGACAGAATCCACCCTCAGCTACTGGAGGTCTCCTTAGTCCGCCAAATGGAGCCAGGAGGCGGAAGGAGAAAGTAACTGGCCAACCAGATAAGACGACGGCCCCTCTGAATGTCATGCATTGGAATGCAGAGGGAGTCAACAACAAAAAGACTGAACTAGAGAATACCCTATTTCGGAAAGAAATTAGCATATGCTGCATACAAGAAACCCACCTACAGGAAGGAAAACATTTTAAGATACGGGGCTATCAATGCTTCAGAGTTGACAGAAAAGATCGGAAGAAGGGTGGCATACTAACACTGATAAGGAATAACCTCAACGCTATAGAATCCAAGACATATAAAGAAGGTGCAGAATACCAAGTAATCCATCTAAAACATAACACTCTGGAACTGGATCTCCTAAACTTCTACTGCCCCAATGACATACCACTGAACATGACTAGCATAGATGTCCCCATTGGCAACTTCCTAGCGGTGGGAGACTTCAACAGCCATTCCCAAAGCTGGGGATACAACCAGCTAGATAGAAGGGGCGAAGAGATAGAAAACTGGCAAGACGACAATAACCTAACCCTTCTAAACAACCCTAATGATCCTCCAACCTTTTACTCCAGAAGATGGCATAGCACCTCTACTCCAGACCTGGCATTCTGCACACCTGATTTGGCTGGGATAGTGGAAAGGGAAATAGGAGAACAACTCGGTGGAAGTGATCATCGTCCTGTATTCATCAAAATTAATAGAACAATTAATACAAGTCCAAGTCAGCCAAGATGGAATTATAAAAAAGCAAATTGGTCCATTTATCAACACAGAGCAAATCTGCTTACAAAAGATATTAAGGTACTAGACAGAGACATTAACAGAGTCATCTGGGATTTTAATAATGGAGTACTCAAGGCAGCAAAGGAGACAATACCGAGAGGAGCGAGGAAGAACTATGTACCATATTGGTCCAACACACTACAAAACCTACATGAAGATATGAATGAAGCAAGGCACACTGCAGAGGTACAACCATCCCAACAGAACCATATCATGCTACAAAAGGCAAAAGCAAAATTCATTAAAGGAAAGCTAGAAGCCCAGAGGAGAAGCTGGAGGGAAAAAACATATAAACTAAACCTTGAAAAGGAAGGGAGAAAGTTGTGGAAACTCACTAAACAATTGAATGACGATAACAATTCTCAACGACAAACCATTACACTAGACGATGCAGGGAAACTATATACCGGCAAACAAGCAGCAGACATATTTGCGGAATCCTACAGAAATGAAAGTAACATCTCCGTCAATTTACGCAGACAACGAGACATTCGTCAAGAAATAATCCACACTAGAACTAATGGAAACAGTCCGGACGTTATGTCCAAACCTTTCAATATGGACGAGTTAAAAACAGCCGTGTGGAAACTTAAAGACAGGAAATCACCAGGCCCGGATGGTATAACCAACGAAATGCTAAAACACCTAGGATATACAGCAATGAGCAAACTGTTGCAAATATACAACTACAGTTGGATGACAGGCAGTGTGCCACAGATATGGAGAGAGGCGCTCATGTGTCCCATCATAAAGAAAGGAAAAGACAACAGGAAGGCCACCAGCTACAGACCAATAAGCCTAACAAGCTGTGTATGTAAGACAATGGAGAGGATGATCAACAGAAGATTGAAATGGTACTTGGAATCCGAAAAAATTTTAGTGCCAGAACAAGCAGGGTTTAGAGAGTGCAGCAGCACAGAAGACCAAATCACATACCTGTCACAGATCGTTGAAGATGCCTTCCAAGAAAAGAGAAAAGTCTTTACCCTATGGATAGATCTCCAAAAAGCTTTTGACAAAGTATGGAAAGACGGGTTAATAGTAAAACTGCAAAGGAACGGAATCAAGGGTAATATGAGAAAATGGATCCAGTCGTTCCTACACAATCGGAAAGCAAGAGTCACTATGGAAGGTCACAACAGCAAGAAAATCCTCCTAAAACATGGAATTCCTCAAGGCTCAGTATTGTCTCCCACCCTGTTCCTTGTATTCATCAATGACCTCATCCACGATCTGCCACAAGGTGTGAGAGCTGCCCTATACGCTGACGACTTGGTGGTGTGGTGTGTAGAAGAACATCTAACTATCGCTAATAAGCGAATACAAAGGGCAGCAGACAACATAGCAGCATGGGCAGAGAAATGGATGGTGCAGATCAACGCTGAAAAATCATCAACAACACTTTTCACGCTCTCCAACAAAGACAAAGCAGGAGAGATACGACTTGGAAATATACATGTCCAAATAGATGAGGAACCGGTGTACTTGGGCATTACATTAGATAAGAGAATGACATGGAGGCACCACATCGAGAGAACAGAGGCTAAAGCGAGAAGAAAACTTTCCATACTGAGGAAAATAGCTGGATCAAGTTGGGGAGCTAACGAAACAACACTAAAGAAAGTGTATACAGGTGCAATAAGACCTATATTAGAGTACGGATCAGCAGCATGGTCTACAGCAGCCAAATCACACCTACAAGCCTTAGATAAAGTACAAAATCAAGCGCTTCGGTTGATCACGGGTGCCATGAAGACCACACCAATAAATGAAATGGAAAAAATCACAGGCATTCCACCTTTATTATACAGACGAGACACTAAGACCCTGATCCAAGCAGAAAAGTACAAGAACATGCCTGCACATCCAATGAAGACTAGATTTGGAGATTTAGCCAGTGGGAGGTTGAAGAGGAGCAGTTTTAAATGTGGATCAACAAAGAAAAGAGACAACTATCAATATCTTGATCGAGCAAAACAGGTGATCCTGTTCCGTATGAGAACAGGACATAACAGACTGAACAGTCACTTATACAGACTGAGATTGGTCCCATCACCCCTATGTACGTGTGGACAGGCAGCACAGACAGCCGAACACATCCTGCAAGACTGCCACATGCTTAGTCAATTGCGAACTGAACATTGGCCCACAGAGACGCACATCCACACAAAGCTGTTTGGGAGTCTTGAAGAACTTTCAACCACAGCAACATACATCCAGAAAACCGGACTTCTTGTGTAGACATTTCTAAACAACAGCGAACGAGAAGAAGAAGAAGAAGATATTTATACATAGGTCTACACACAGAAGCCGTCATTGTTGAATATCTTGCTTCAACATCACACGTGTATACATTGGCCTACATATAAATATATATATATATATATATATATATATATATATATATATATATATATATATACACACACACACACAGAAAGATAGAGAGGCAGACGCTTCTACAGTACTCTACACCCTCCTGTGATGGTCTGCTGAAGTGTAAGCCTATTTAAGGATTTAAAGGCACACACAGAAATAGTATAATTATCGTGTCAGTGCACTATCTCACCAGAGCGACAACGACATGCGACAATCCGATCATCAGAAATTATCTCCTCCTCTCCCATTCCCCCCGCCCCCCATCCCCCCGCCCCCCTTCTCCCCCTTCCGCCCCTCACGACAAGCAAGTCATCCGCCACTTTTGTCAACCTTGTTTTAAATAAGCGGCGGCCATATTGGCGTGACGTCAGAGTACCCCGTTGGGAGAAAGTCAGGTCGATCAAAAGAAACCCAGAAATGAACAATATTCCAACAAGAAAAGAAAATCGATAAACCTGCTCGCACAAACGACATTAAACGAAAGACCACAAAATAATATTTACCCGACGTAAGACTCATCGAAGCATGTTGGCACAAGATCAGATTTCTGTTTCACCGTCACAACTCGATCACAAAAGATGGCGATGTGCTTTGCTGTCTCGTAAGGACTGGCCAACTAAAAGCAAATCAGCAGACACGACCGTATCTATCTGCTACGCAAAAACTCAGAAAACTAGGCCTTGCCTGCAGAGCAAATCGGTATCTGACGGCTGGCTGCAACGCGTCCAGCCAGCTGAGTCCTTCACTGCAAACTTGGGCCTAACCAGACTACACGAGATCTCTCTCGTTCACTCCTAGCAGCACGCGTGATAGTACATCGGTCACAGATATGTCAGCCGCACAGACTAGCACGAACCAAAAGTACAGGCCAAACCTTCAAGGGAACCCCCAGCAAAGCGAGCTTCGACGGCCAGGCCAAGCGCGTTTATTATTCCGTCTCCCCACTTTCCGCCATACGCTTGACCTCCGCTCTCTTCCCTCCCTTTGCCAGGTCGATCCACTCTCACAATCCACAAGCACAGTAGCCGAGACCTGAAGCCCGATAAAATTTTCCCGCACTGCACAAGACGACACAGGAGAGAAGTAACGCCCCCCGTCAGAAAAGACGTCGATTGAATCCGTTCTGCTGACAGCCCTACTTCTCCCCCCGCCACCTCCTTTTCCCAACCTAACTGGAAGTTCATAAACGAAATTCCGAACCGTCAGCTAGCGAGATCTTGTAATGAACCTACTACCTATTTTCTCATTCCTTAGAGATACAGCTCAACGCCAAAACCAGAACGTTTAAAATCACCCCGCATCTAAACAGAATTAGTTGTAGTTCTTTTGCCAGATAAGTTAACCAGTAATATTTTGAGCTCGCTAGATCGTTCCCTCGCTTCAGTCTCGACTAAGCAAACCATCTCTAACAGATAACCCACACCGTGCTTGGCTTTACTCAGTACACAGGTTCACAGATGTAAGCGCGTTCGCTTTAGTCTAAACGTGCAGTGACCTCGTTCTGTTCCTAATGCTATCTTTATCTAGAGAGCCCATATCCCGGCTGTTGTCGTCCCAACGCACAATGGCCTGGGTCTGATTCATTCCTCTTACACTAGTGTGAAAATTGAGGCCTCAGCTACGACTGCGACTTCACTAAATAGGTCAGCTATCGGCAGACTTGTGTTTCCCACTAAATTGTCAAGTGCTGTGTCGAAATAGCGCGGACTTGCCAGACCCCAGATCAAGATTACAAAGGTCGAATGCTGCCCAGAAAGAATTTGATACAAGCAATGTACAAAGATACTCAATATAAGCTCAGAGCAATGGGTCGTAATGTGGGTTTTATTTTTAAAGCCGAAGGTAATTTTGAAACGTGTTCTTCAAGCACAAACACACGTGTTGTGCTAGTTCCATCTCTCCGCTGCCACAATTAACTTCCCCCCTCCCCCCTCCCCTGGGGTTGTCTTATCTTCTAAAGATGCAATTAACAGTGGGCGACAATGAATGACTGTCGGAACATCTTACAGCTAAAGAGGTTCAATTAAAATATGGCAATTAACTTGTGTTCCCAAATGTGAAGTTGCAGACGAAAGCTTGCAAACTAGTGAAATAACTTAACACAATTATACTCGTTGTGCATTTCTACAGATATGTACAGATCCGGAACTGGCTGCAATAATTTCTCATTTACATGTGCCAAGCATGCGTTTGGCATATTAAAAATCATTTCTTCATTAATTATGTAAAGACACTTTGTTAAAGAAAATATAACGAAACAACACGTTATATTAGAATGTGGGATTTTTTCTGTTCCTTTCCGATAGGTTTACCAAACATCGTTCAATGAATTAATGCCCGCTAGAAGACGGATTATACATGTTTTTTTCTGTTTGAGTTCTCGAAGATGAGGAACTAAGTGAGGGGTAAGAAAATGGAAAGAACGAGAAATATAACAACACAAACAATAAGAAATTCGTTTTGCTATTTCCGCGGAAATAATGCGCCCAGAACAGTGATATTTGAATATTGTAAGAGGAGCCTTTTACTGTCTGAGGGAGGGGGAATATTCTGGAACTTTCTGCGGCTGACGACTGAGTCTGCACTTTCAGCAAGAAAGACAGCCTGGCTGGTTAATATTTATGGCTGCAAGCGGGTGATTTTTAATCGTCTGTACCTGGAGAAAGGCAACCGAGTTGTGGAGGGCTAGTGTCTGAAGGTGGGAAGAGGAGAGCTAGATGTTTTACAAATAATGAAAGGTACGCCTCTGACAGTGCTGCTGTCAGCGTCATGTTACATCTCAGCTATTACAGACGGCACGCGACAGCGCGTGAATAACCAGTGACTTCCTAGTGTCCGCGAGCATGTATGCCCAGGCAAAGTTATGAGTTTTCGCTGCATTGCTTTCGCTATTGAGTGTATGCCCTAATCAGGTGATTACACGGTTGAAAATAACTTTCTTTAATTTGGATAAACACATGTACAAGAACGTATACATCCCCGAGTCAACTTGGTTATCCACATTTCTTTCCAGATAAAGACAACATAGCCTGAATCTCGACATACTAACGACCTCCATTTCTATTGTTAATTATTTGAAGTCTAGGGCACAGCCTGGGCTTCGTAGCAGAACACTATTTTTGGCTGGCTGTTTTGGCATCGAGCCAAATATGGTTCCCATTTTTGTTGTATTATTTTTTCATGTCCTGTTTGTCTCCTATAGATTCCATTCTAGAGCCTAGCAGAGCTAAATTTGCCATAGGTACTGTCTGTTATGTTTTAAATACATTTCTTTCCATTATTCGTTATCTGAGAGTTAGATTGGCTAAGCGGCTACAACGTTTTCCTTTCGCTGCACATTTACCGGGTTCCGGGGTCGAAACCTGGTAGCGTCACGATCCTGCCTACCCAGCTAGAAATGGGTACCCGACTCTGCTCTTGGGTTAGGAAAGGAAAGGGTAGCGAGGAAGGAAACTGGCCACCCCACCTCATAAAACATCTGGACCTAAGATGGTGAAAACTCTAACACTTAATTCCCCTACCGCAGTATCTGCTATGTTACTACCTTAACACTTGAACCGATGTCTGACAGTTTCACTATAGCCTGACAATCCCAGCTAACCGACGTAAAAGCCTATTCAATTGCCTCTATCGATCTTACAATCAAGGTAGATCTGGAGAGCATGGTAATATTCTCGAGAAGAATATATTGACCTAGCATAGTGTGTACTTTAGTTTCCTTTCTCCTGTTGCTACTAAAGTCCTGAAAGTATCCAATGGTGCTCGCGTTTCACGTGACCTGTATGATAGTGTATACTCTTCTCCGCATAGTTTCTTCTATTTCTTCAACGCAATTATTATAAGTCCTCTGGAGACAAAGGAAACGGATTCGCAACAAGGTCGCTTCCTGCTAGTCTACCCAGCTATAAAATTGAAATTGGTAAATGATTTTGCTCTTGAGCTAGGGAAGGTAAAGGCAGCGAGGAAAGGAACCTGTTACCTCACGTCATAAAGCTGAGACCGACTAACAGTTAAGTCTCCAAAATGTTATTTCCAGATCGTGCTATCTCTTATGGAACAACCTTTACCTTTCTTTTAAAGCTGAGATCTAATATAAGTTAAGTCTCTCAAAACTCCATAAATAACGGAGGACCCCTGAGTCATGTGAGTAATATATAAATAAGTCAATAAATGAAGATAGGTAATTAACAGGCAATCGTTGGACATAAAGGAGGGCACTTGTCGCGGGTAGGGGGAGAGCACGGTCAACCCAGATTCATTGATCCAGATAACCAAAAAGAATGAAGATGGCATTGTCTTGCAATATTGCAATAGTGATGTTACTTGTTGAGAAACCAAAAGGTTAACTATCTGGAATCAAAGATAATTAAATATCATGTTAGAATATCAGACGTGACTTTGTTCCACAACTAACATACACCAGACGATATGGACAATCCCACAACAAAGACATTAACCAAGATAAGGAAGTAATCACATAAAGAGGTCTGGGCAGGTTTATGATATTATATCAAATTGACTTAGATTTTTAGTAAGTAAATAAAACAACATCTGTTATGTATTGAAGGAATCACTTTTACAGAGGGTTAAATTACAACTGATAAAAAAAAAAATATATGGAACAGATTAAACGTTTAAATCTATAACGAATTCTAGTTCCTAGTTGGGCATTACTAAGTCTGAGCTTTTGGTGTGTGATGATCTTGTTTTCGTTATTCCACTTATCTGAATGAATGTTCCAGGTTAAGGATACAGAGGGGACACTCTGCTGTGACTCCCTGATGAGGGTACGTGGTGGTCACTGGCTGTCCTGTGTGGCACCAGTGTCGACAAGGAGATCAGGTTCATACTCATGGGTGAAGGATCAATCCCTGTCCCTGCTTGATTTTTTTAGCTCAGCAAAATTAAGGGAGGTCTTGGCCAGGTCCTATGTCACTGACACTCTACACGTAAAGGATCGATTCAGGATCATACAATGCAAAACTGAATACTGGAAAATATTCCTAATAACTTCTTTGATTTTACGACATTACGTTTTAAAGTCTTCTATAGTTAACATCAGTTTCGGGCTTGAGCACCACGATTATCATCAGGTGTGTGTACAGATAATTTCAGTTCCTTCTAATACATTGTCTGGCTAGAAGTATGTGGTGGTCTGTTAATCACTGGTTATCTGGCTGTGCGTCCTTTCACGATTTACTTTCACGGCAAGGCGATAGCACCGTTTGTATGGTCCTCGGCTCGATTCCCAGTAAGCTTATCATTTATATTTATTTTCTGTTGTCTGGTGTCATTCTTTATGTCCAACGAGTGCCTGTTAATGATTTATATTTATTTATTTGTTTATCATTACAGTTCTAAATTATAACACGAAGATGTCAAGAGCAATTACACGGAACGACAAAATACAACAGTCTCAATGTGTTTCAGTCAACCAAGCTACGCGAAAAGAAATTAATTCTTGGCTTTTCTTTCTTTCTGTGACTAAATTCGCTCGTCTTCATTTTCTTATCTTCACTCCTCTACGGCAGTATTACTCGACTATTCCTTATAGATGCTCATTCTTCCAATATTATTGATTACACTTTCATGGGTCGAAATTATCTTGTCCTATTTTATCAACCATCCCGAGTTACCTGACGGCTTGACCGATTCTGCAGCCACGTCTGCGCGCTTGTTTGATTAATCGTCAAGACTAGACGGGTTAGTGATACACATCTCCTTTGCTCCAGCTGAGGAGTGGCGACAGACCCAGATGTATGTTGGAGAATGCAGGTAACAAATGTTTGATTTGTGAACATGGCTGGAAACAATTGCCACAAAAAATTGCCACAAAACCATGTTGGTCGGTTTTTCCAATATGGATAACAGATGGTATTTGAAGATAATATGTTAACCTTCAGACATGGCCAGATGGAAAGGAGTGGAATACGAGAAATGATATAACATTTCTGGTAGATGACTTTGCTGTAATAAACAACTATGAGAAAGTAACGTCTTGGAGGAGATTATCAGTGATAGACCGGTGATGTTGTGAATTTGGTAAATGTGGCTGGCTGATTATATTGAATGCGAGATGGATAGAAGGAAGAAAATGAAAGTATGAATAAGTACCAGAACTGTTCAAGATAATCTCACTGAAATTTTGGCTCGAGGAAAATTACGGAAAATGTAGGTGTAAGTTCCGCAGAAAGAAAATAGAGTGAGAATCACTGGCAGATCTATTTATAGGGATACTGGAAATTAACTGTCTCTTAGCAGGTTGAGAATCCTCTGAGTAGACTAGGAGCTAGTAGGTATCCAGGCCACTTTTCCCTAAGGTACTGAATTATTAGAAAGAGCCCCAATTAATTAAATACAAATATGACATAATCTTACAGTATTAGACATCACTAACACCAAAGAAAAGTCAGTAAACTAATCTTGATTTAGAAATTTACTATGAAACTTTACTAATGGAAATAAGATGTCATATATATCGGATAAGTATTCCATCTAATATGTATAGAATTTAAGATAAACAAAATTGCCAAAAATGCAATAATGTATATAAAGTTACTGACAGTTTGTCTCAGGACTTATAGCATTTCGCTTGAGTTTGAAAACAAAGACTGTTTATCATTCAGCATTAGGACATTAGTGAAGTTGTGTTTAGTTAAGTGGTTTACAAAACTGTTGATGATTCATCCTAAGGACATTTCTTAAGTTCGATTGGGGACACAAAGATGCAGCAATAGAGAATGCAGTCAGCGACCCATAGCTTGACTGCTTGCATCAGGGTCAGCGAACCAGAGCTGACCAAGACCCTACTTCACCTCCACGTGGTGGTCCTGGAAACAGGCTGCATCACTGCAGTCTGGCTGAGAGAGTAGGGATCGAAGAGGGAAAGCAAACCCGGTCTCAAAAAATGCCGTGCTGAAGTCAGATGTGTCGGCCGAAAGGCGCAGATATCACAGCTCCGGCGTAAACAGACACAACTCAACCAACGTCCTTATCAGGACGAACGAGGAAGAAGAAGAAGTTCGATTGAATGTAGTGGTTGGTTCTTGATGGTGTGAATCTTGATTCCTGACTGGTATGCCGGTCACTCGACTTCGTGTGTTAAATGTACATCTATCTCAGGGGTTGGAAGTTCTCTTTCCCTGATCCAGGTTTCGATGTCATCGATGAAGATGGAAGCTCCTGGTGTAGACTACCCTAAAGAACTGGGGAAGATACAACACGACTTCGGTAATCCTCCATTTGGGAGAGATTAATTATCAAGTCTTTGTGTCGCCCGTCCGTCAGAATGCACAGTACAGATCAACATGTGTCTTTTGTACTGCTGGCTCTACAGTTTATACATGTGAGACAAACAATATGTACGCCATAAGGTTATGTACCGTCTTGCTTAAGTCAATCAATGAGACATATAAAAGACCTCTTCAACCTGTACAGTTAGCCACCATCACTATTAGTTCTTCATAATGCATGGTGTCTGCTTAATCTCTACCTTGTTCACTAAAGTATTGCAATAAATCAAATCTCTTGTTACAATCGGTATTCAATGTTTCTGGCTCTACTCATTATCCAGAACTGAAATGTACAATCGTACAAAGCCATTCATACTTCTGTATTAATATGATTACTATTATTATTCTTATCATTATCATTAAATGCGCCAGCTGGATTTGATTCTCTGACCCAATACACTTTGGAATTGAATTACTCCTTTAAAAAATTGGAGCATTAAAATATTATCTCCGTACACCCAAAAGTTAGCAAATATGCTCTACACTGAAATATGCATTAAATTTCATTCAATGGCAAAAACACAGGGGAGATAACTCATCCATAAGATTATAATTAACCATGACAACAAGGAAGATAATTCATCCACCTAGAAACTAGTCTGCTTTGACACTCAAGGCTGATGTGTATCTATCACAATGCAAGTAATTTTCAGTCTTAATAGTTAGTAGCAAAATACGCCCACGGCGACCGTTGCCTCAACTGGCTGTGTGTGGTGTACCCGGAAACGGGGCCTCCCAGTACTGAGACACAGTTAAGTCCCCGATGTCATTTATCGGTGCAGAGTTGAGAGAGATGGCTGAGCATCACAATCCCCCCTGTGTTGCAGCATGATGAGAACCCAGAATTGCACACTGAGCTTGGGGGGAATCACTTGGGCACCAGACTTAATACTGGCTCTTGACTGGATGGCCGCATGCAGGAGATTTCTACAATGGGGGGTTGGCAGGTGGTGGGTATCTGGAAGTGGCTCTGTGCAGGACGTGAGGATTCCTTGGGTGAGCCCAGAACCAGAGCACAGCATTGTGCAAGCTCTGCATAGTTGGAGAGCCCCCTGGATGACGGGGAATGCACAGTGTGCTACCCCACCTGTCCCCAACTGCTAACTTAGAACCAGAAGTGGGGTCCTCTGTATGCGTGCTAGGCCAGGATAAAATGCCTGGGAAAGAGACTGGAGCTCAGAACTCCCTAACTCAAAGTTGCAGGATGGCAGGAAAGACAGGGCTATTTTGAAGATAATGCAACCATATTTTCACCATACGAGCTCGGACGCCGCCTCGGTAAACAAGGGCCGCGCAGAGCAGTGACACCCCCAGGCTGCTTGCGAATAGTCTACTACTGGGAACATAAACAGATTAGGGATGAGCCCACTCTCCCGTTGAACAGGTGCTAAAGTCATAGATACTGGGCCAGAAGGCGCACCGGAAACCACAGTATCACGCAACTCGCTTTTTTTTTTCTATGGAGAGTACACCGTCAAATAAATCTCGTACTGGTGCTCGCCCTGTGGAGCTCCACCAGGCAGGTGCAGTGCCGGGCTCTGAGCCTCGACAGAGCCCACCCTCAGCTACTGGAGGACCCTCTCGACCGTCTTGTGGAGTCAGCAGACGGCGGAGGAGAACTACTGACCAAAACAAAACAGAAAAAGAGAAACCCAGAGTGCCACTTGTCATGATGCACTGGAATGCAGAGGGAGTGAACAGCAAGCAGGCTGGATACAGCAAAAAGACAGAGCTGGAAAACATCTTGTATGAGAAGCAAGTCAGTGTTTGCTGTATCCAAGAGACTCACTTGAAAGCAGATCAACCTTTAAAATAAGGGGATATCAATGCTTCAGATCCGACAGAAAAGATAGACGAAAAGGAGGAGTACTTACTCTTGTAAGGAATAACATTCCTGCACACGAAAGGAAAACCTTCATGGATGGAGCAGAATATCAGCTGTTGCAGATAAAGGTAGACAAGATGGAAATAGAACTCCTGAACTATTACTGTCCGAACAACAAACCCCTGAGTCTCAGCTCTATACAGGTACCAGCCACCAACTTTATAGCAGTTGGAGACTTTAATAGCCACTCCCAGAGCTGGGGCTATAACCATCTGGATCACAGAGGTGAAGAGGTTGAAACTTGGCAAGATGATCACTCCCTAATCCTAGTCAATAATGCCACAGATACTCCTACCTTCTACTCCAGAGGATGGCACACAACTTCAACACCAGATCTTGCCTTCTCCACACCAGATATAGCTGGATCTATTAGTAGAGAAGTAGGAGACCAACTATGGGGAAGCGACCATCGCCCAATCTTTCTTACTGTCCAGAGTGCAACTCTCAGTACAGGCCCAGCCATTACAAGATGGAACTACAAAAAAGCCAACTGGGGTTTATTCAGGCATCAGGTGAACACGCTGCTGTCTACCCTCAAGGTACAGAACAGAGACATTAATGAAGTGGTAAAAGACTTCAACAGATGCATACTACAAGCTGCAAAAGAAACCATCCCCAAAGGATGCCGGCGTAACTACATACCATACTGGTCCAGCACACTCCAAGAACGTCAGGAAGCCATGGACAGGGCTAGAAAGGACGCAGAGTCTCAGCCTCACTTGAAACTCACAACAAATGGAAAAAGGCTGTAGCAGAGTTTCAGAGAACAAAGCTAGAAGAAAAACGGAAAAG
Organism: Oreohelix idahoensis; assembly: GCA_024509875.1. NCBI lineage: Eukaryota > Metazoa > Mollusca > Gastropoda > Stylommatophora > Oreohelicidae > Oreohelix > Oreohelix idahoensis. Next base: position 30,353 of record JAMPIV010016241.1, read on the forward strand.
CTGGAGAACTAAAACGGCATCGCTGAACCTTGAGAAAGACGGCAGGAAACTTTGGAGATTAGTCAAGTCTCTAAATGAAGAGCGTTCCTCACCTAGGCAGACAATCACATTGGATGAAGGTGGCAAACTTTTCAGAGGAAAACAAGCTGCAGACTTGTTTGCTAGAAGATACAGTTCAGAAAGCAACTTACCCATTAACATAGATCATCAGAGAGAGACAAGAAAAGAAATACTGGCAACCATGGGACAGACAGATACTCCTGCCCCCAATGAGGGAACCCATCACACTAGGAGAACTACAGAAGGCTATTTCCAAGCTTAAGTTTCAAAAGTCACCCGGCCCAGACAAAATCAGCAACGAAATGCTAGTAAATCTGAGCTCAGCAGCAAAGACAAAACTGCTTGAGATATTCAACCACAGCTGGTTGAAAGGAACGGTACACCAAGTATGGAGAGAAGCCATCACAATACCCATACTAAAGAAAGGGAAATGTAAGACCGAGGCTGCAAGTTACCGGCCAATCAGTCTCACAAGCTGTGTTGGGAAGACTATGGAGCGAATAGTCAACCACAGATTCAAATGGTATTTAGAGTCTGAGCAGATCCTGGTGCCGGAACAAGCTGGATTTAGAGAATGCTACAGTATAGAAGACCAAGTTACTTACTTGTCTCAAGCAATAGAAGATGCCTTCCAGGAGAAGAAAAAGGTCCTAACGATCTGGGTCGACTTCAAGCAGGCCTTTGACAAGGTGTGGAAAGATGACCTTAATGCAAAACTTAGGAGAAGTGGAATCCAAGGCAACATGATGAAATGGATCCAGTCATACTTGCATAACAGGAGAACTAGAATCACTCTTGACGGCCTGCAGAGCAGAAAAGTGTTGCTCCATCAGGGGGTACCTCAAGGAGGAGTAATTTCCCCAACACTCTTCCTTGTTTACATCAATGACCTGGTGAAAGATCTCCCTCAGGAGTTTTAAAGCTGCCTTTTAATGCAGATGACCTAGTACTCTGTGTTTGCGCTGATGAAAATGTCACCACAGCAAATTATAGAATGCAGCGGGCAGCAGACATGCTAGTGTCATGGGCAGAGAAATGGCTTATCACAATAAACACAGACAAAACCTCCACAACACTGTTATCCCTCGCCCCCAAGGACAAATCAGCTAACATACACCTAGGGACAACCGTGATCAAGGAAGAAAGCTACCCCACCTATCTTGGGGTGACATTTGACCAAAGGCTTACATGGAATAAGCATATTGAAAACGCAGAAGGAAAGGCCCGAAGACGACTAGGCATACTCAGAAAATTAGCAGGTACCAACTGGGGAGCAAATGAACGAAATCTAAAGAAGATTTATAATGGAGTAATAAGACCACACTTAGAGTTTAGCTCAGCAGCATGGTCATCAGCTGCAAACTCACATCTGCAGTCTTTGGACAAGGTGCAAAATCAAGCTCTCAGGCTCATTACAGGAGCCATGAAAACTACACCAATAACAGAGATGCAGAAGGAAAAGTACAACAGTATGCCAATGCACCCAATGAAGGCAAGACTAGATGATCTGGCATTGGGACGTCTAAAGCGTAGCAGCTTTGTGCATCGGGGGAAAAGACTTATAAGACAGCAACAAGAAGACCTATCCATGAAGACAACACCACTGAAGCCCACCCTATACCCTGTACCATGGGAGCAGGCCAGCAGTGCCCTCCAAATTAATACATCAGTCAGTGGTCTCACAAGTGGATGTGAGTATAATGATCTGCAAAAACGAACTGCTACATTGAGTATGATCCAAGAAGCTATCCCGATCAATCATGGATACATGCCTATACAGATGGATCAGCAACTAATGCTGTTAGGAATGGAGGTGCCGGTATCTTTATCTCATATCCTGACAACCACTATGAGACTAGGCACATTCCCACTGGCAAATTCTGTTCCAACTATACAGCTGAGGTTCAAGCTCTAGAGCAAGCTGCAAATATGATTTATAACACCAACTCTGACTGCCACCAGGTAGTCATCCTCACAGATGCACTGTCTGTCCTGCAAGCTCTCAAGGGTGGTAAACTCCCGCATCTGAGAAATGAACTAAACAAGGTAGCTGCCAAAAAGAGAACCATACTTCAGTGGGTACCATCTCATTGTGGTGTACCCAGAAATGAAAAGGCAGATAAACTTGCAAAAAAGGGAGGAGAATGTGAACAAGAAGATAATGAAGTCACATACTTTGAGAAAAAGAGAGCTATCCAGACTATCAGAAGAGAACAGAACCAACCCAAAGACGACTATCACACTCTCGACCGGCAGGGACAGATAACTATTTTTCGACTCAGGACAGGGCATAACAAACTGAATAAACACATGCACAAGCTACGATTGTCTGCTTCACCACTGTGCACATGTGGATTAAACGAACAAACTGCTGAGCAATGTCACAACAGGACTGTCCTCTGTATGACACGTTAGAAGAAAGATAAACCTGGCCCGAATGTGCCTCAACACTAAACTCAAAGCTATATGGAGTTAAAGAGGAACTTCAAACAACAGTCGAATTCATCATGAGAACTCGTCTGACGGTGTAATCATCAAAGATGCGATCGCAAGAAGAAGAAGAAGTAGCAAAATGCCTTTTTTAACACCAAAAGATCATTTATACTCTTGAATAATAACCATCTAAAATGATATTACATACATGTAATAGAATGTAATCAATATGAATATATGTCTCATTCACCCACTCGGTTGTACTTTTGCAAAAAAGCGAAGCTTTGTCAAAAGCAAGTCTTTTACGCCTAAGCACAGGCTGCTTATCATTTCGAGTTGGGGTCTTTCGCGTGACCAAAGTTTTATGATGCAGATGAGGAAAATGTTAATTTTCAGACTAAATACTGAGACCTTGCGAAAACCTATTATACTAAGAAACAGATTATGGGACCACCACACCCATTTTCCATCTTAGTTTATAATTAACCTCGTGGGCACTCTTAACTCTGTCCCCAAGGATATACTTTGTGGTGTGAAATCTCATTTCAGACTTCTCTTATTGCGAAGCGTGTCCCCTTCATCTATTACCGTCCATTACACCTGTTTTATTCATACTGGCCAGTGGTCTGAACGATGAGTGAAATTGATATTATCATCCAATTATGAATCAGAGGAAAAGACCCGTTTTAAGTGCGAAGTCACTAAGGTGACTCCGGAGGGACCGGGTTTAAGGTCAGAAAGGGAATACAAAGCCTACATATTTAAAGAAATAAAACGAAATGAATTAAGAAGAGAAAATAAACCGACTTCGTCACAGTAAACATAACAGGGCGACACGGAACTAGACATTATATGTCATGAAATATGCTGACGGGTTGAAAATAACATGTAATGGGGAATATCTGGAGCTGACATGTAGTAAGGTTCTACATGAGGTGCTGGGGGAACCACTATCACAATCAGACGTTTACTGGCGGTTGGTTATGGTATTAGTATGCTATAACTGAACGTAACTATCAACGAATAACATGTGTGTGAAAGCAACAATTTCGCTTATAACTTTTTAGCATTTTTAGACTTACGACACTGACTTCCAATTTTGACAAGGACATATCACAGACAGCCAGGAACATGGAATATTAGGAGGATCCCATTGTAGGACATGCCTGATATTTATATCAGGAAACTGGAAACTGTGACGAGATGAATTTGGGGGCGGACCCCCTTCTTGATCTCTCTTTCACTACGGCAGTAATCATTACATTATTTTTACCGATTAATTGTGTTCTTTTCCAGGTCAGCACTGTATTCTTTCTCTGTTAGGTAGGAGGATATGTTGTATCTACATTCTTTCACTCCTCTCAGGGATAAATCGTTCATGTCTGTTTGTTACCAATTTCTCCCTGCTTTGCAAGGAAAGGTAAAGGAAACCGCCCATTTAGGGCATATTGGGAATATGGTGTTAGGCCCTATATTATCTTGACCGTCGGCACATGAGGGGTGTGATAGTGGAGTCGGCATCACGCCGTCCCGCCTGAAAAAAACCCATTACCCAGAGTAGCTATGGGTTACCGACCATTTGGTCTGGGTCGACCCAGGAGCCGTTTGTGGCCTAAAAAATTTTCCGCCTCATCTGGGGATCGAACCATAGACCACTGCGCTAGGAAGCCAGTGCACTAACCACTATGCTACCGCGGCTCTTTGCAAAGGAGCGGCTGATATTAATTAATCGACAACCATGTTGGCTAAATCGCGGGTGCAGCCGACATCAGACCACAGATTAGTCCTTAAAAATCGCCAGCGTATATTGCTTACATACTCCGCTGATAAGGTCCAGACTGCGCTCGTTGCAAAAGCTGGTAATACGGGAAGGACACCTATGGGACAGACAGGATTGACAAGATTACTTTAGATAAAGTAATAAGATGTTACATCTTACACACATTGCTGACAAAGTTTACCGATGTGTTTGTGAGTTATGTACACGTAAGTGCATCGGATGTTATATTGTGCCAATATGGGAGACGTGATCTTTGCATCACGCTCAAAATTATTCCATTTCGGAATATTTTGAAATTACCCCACCCAACAAGCATGTTTGAAATGATTGGAGCCAGAAGTAAATTCATAACAAATAGATGCGGGGATAGGGACGGCAATATATCCAGACCGTTTTTGGCAGTTTTAATTCACTGTGAGAAATTCGCTTGCCAAGACGACACAACCAGACCTTGCCAGAAGTTAGAATTCAGAATTTCCGTTTATCAGGCGGAACCTTTTCTTGAAGAATCTTGACGGACTTACAAAACAGCCCAGGAAATCTCTATCATTTTAAAACAAGGAAACCAGGACTGAGGAAACTAAGAACACACGGAGTCATAGGGGGAATTATCTTTTAAAGAGTTACAACCCCCACGAACAACGTGTAAGAGACCTAATCAATTGCCTTAACTTATAATTTCATTTGAGCAAAAAGTCTGTGAGCCATGATTGGCGTAAGTTGTGCATTTTACATTCTATATTTTTTCATTACTAACATGTAAACTATGCCATGTGAATATAATGTATGAAAATCGCTAGTGGATGTCCAAGTCATTTGAGGCTTCAGAATTAATGTATGACATCTAAGAAATCAAGAAACAATAGACACATTTGCGGTCACAATATCCAACAAATTTCAAGTGCTCCAACAGCTGGAAGATGTAGAGAATACAGAAGACTATTGGCAGCAAATCAAAACGGTATGGAATGAGACATGTGAAGAAATACTGGGGAAAAGGGAACGACAACAAAAAGCACGGATAACAACAGAAACCATCAATAAGATAAAAGACAGGAAAAAACAAGAAAGCAGATTTAAACACAAGTAAAACCAGAAGTTTCCAAAGCCAAGGCTTAAGAAGTAAAAAGAAGCATCAAAAGAGACAAGAGGAAATACACTGAGGAGTTGGCAAGAGAGGCAGAAGATGCTGCAGCCAAAGGAAATATGAGAGAACTGTAACAGCACAAGAAGCTAATGGGGAAAAACAAGCAAACAAGTTGCTTCATAAAAGACAAAAATGGAAAACTGCTCAGCAATATACAAGAGCAAATGAAGAGGTGGACAGAATATTTTGAGGACCTTCTCAATAGACCAGCTCCACAAAACTCCTTGGACATCCAGCCAGCAGAAGAAGAGCTACAAATTAACGGCGAAAGACCAACGAAGGAAGAAATAAAGAAAGCCATAAAGCTTCTAAGAGATGGAAAAGCGTCTGGACCTGATGGCATTCCAGCAGAGGCCATCAAAGCAGATATAGACGGCTACAGAGATGTTATATAAATTACTTGGTAAAGTCTGGGAAAAGGAAGAGATACCAGCAGAATGGAAGGAAGGATATCTGGTTAAGTTGCCTAAGAAGGGAAATTTACAAGAGTGCACACATTATAGAGGAATAATGTTACTATCAGTGCCAGGAAAAGTATTAAACAGGATTATCCTCGAGAGATTAAAAGAGTCCATAGACAAGAAACTGAGAGATGAACAAGCAGGTTTTCGACAAAACAGATCCTGTACAGACCAGATAGCCACTTTGAGAATAATAGTTGAACAAAGTATGGAATGGAATTCACCACTATACATCGGATTTGTGGACTACGAAAAGGCATTTGACAGTGTGGACAGAGAATCACTTTGGAAATTGATGAGGCATTATGGAGTTCCCCTGAAGATCATTAATTTAATAAAGAAAACATATGAAGACATGACATGCAGAGTTCTTCATGAAGGACAGCTTACAGAACCGTTTGAGATAAGAACGGGATTGCGAGGATGCCTCGTGTCTCCATTTCTTTTCTTACTAGCAATAGACTGGGTTATGAGAACATCGACAACACACAACAGAAATGGAATCCAGTGGACTCTGACTAAGCAGTTGGATGATCTGGATTTTGCTGATGACTTAGCTCTTCTGTCCCATAACCGTAATCAGATGCAGGACAAATTGAAAACACTCGATGAGAGGTCACAGCAATTGGGTCTGAAAATACACAGGGAAAAGACAAAGATAATGAGAATAAATGCAGGTAATGATAAGAGGGGTTGAACTTGAAGAAACACCACTACAAGATGTAGAATCGTACACATATCTTGGCAGCAATTTAGACAAAGATGGAGGGACAGACAGTGATATCAAAATAAGAACACAAAAAGCAAGAGGAGCTTTCATTGCATTGGGAAATATATGGAGATCAAGAGAAATCGGATCCAACACGAAAATAAGAATCTTCAACTCAAATGTGAAGTCAGTCCTATTGTATGGCTCTGAGACATGGAGAACAACAAAGACAAGTACCAAAAAGCTACAGACTTTCATAAATGGGTGCTTGCGTAGAATAGAGGGATTAAAATGGTATGACAAGGTTACCAACGTGGAACTGATGACAAGAACTAGACAAGTGCCAGTGGAACAAGAGATGAGAAGAAGACGATGGCCATGGATAGGACACACACTGAGGAAACCTGTTGATAGCATTACAAGGCAGTCCTTGTTCTGGAACCCCCAGGGCACGAGAAGCAGAGGTAGACCAAGAAGCACATGGAGAAGAGAGCTGGAAACAGAGGTGAAAATGATAAGGAGAACGTGGAAAGAAAATGAGATGATGGCAGTGACAAGAGGATCTTGGCATGTGTTTGTTGGAAGGCTTATGCTCCTTTGGGAGTGGAGGGTTATGAATGAATGAACCTCAGCGTATTATAGAATCATGAATGTATGATCACGAACCACCACTGCAAGAGCTTGTGGACTGCTTATCGCTACGTTTCTTAACGAGAACTAACAACATAGGTTAGTTCCTAAAAAAAAAGTTCCACATGGAGCAGGTGAGGGAAAGATGAAAGAAAGTAATGTACATTCTAAGTATAATATCAAAAACATTTTCGAAACCAGTGTAAATGTCTATGTAAACATATTCACTTTAAAATTATTTAAAGTTGCAAACCTATCAACAAGTGTAGATATAAATGAAAAAACATATTCAATTTATATTGTTAACACTTTTCAATCAGTGGAGATTGTAAATGTAAACATATTTCTATCTGTACTATTAACCTTTTCTTTTAAATGTTTTCTGTCGAGGGATAAAAGTTTAATTCACATCGAGGGTGAAGTCTGAGTGGATGGGATGGTAAAATAAGAGAAAGGGGGACAACATAAGTATGTGTCGTGAAATGCAATACCCACAGCCAGTAGCGTTCGTTTTCTATTCATTACCATAGTTGTTGGTGGTGGTGGTACCATCTTGAGGGTACTATCACTTGGAACAAGAATAGGAACAGTGGCCTTGAGCTTTAAGACGAGGGACCAACTTTGTAGACATTCCCTGACTACACTACTCTGGGGAACGTACTACACCCTACATCCTTGACCAGCAACGAGCGTTATCAGAATATCCAGTCTACCGAGATCCAAACCATCATCGGGATGCAGAACCTACCAGTAGCAGCCAAGTGAAACCTATAAGGTGCCACGTGGAACCCTTTAAAATCTTTTATCTTATCACACCGTGATGAATACCTTTCTGGAAAAAACATTATTCATTTCTATTTAAACCGTTGTTTAAAACTAAATGAATACTAAATTTTTTATTTTTATTATACAAATGTAACATTCGATTTAATCTTTTTTTTTAAATGTACTGCATGTTTGTCTCAGTCAATTTACTAGATACACTCTAAACAGAGCTATACCAGAATAATAAGAATTCCACTGAGTAAATCAAGGTGGGGGCCTGACGAGCTAAAATTAATAATTGCTTAATCCTTCACAAAAGTTATCAGCAGATCCTAGAGTTCACTTGCCTCAGCCAATTGCAGCATTGTTCTGTGTACTCGTTTTTTCTGAATATGTTTGTGAATACTCCTTTGAGATAGATAAGCAACTTTATTCCTCTATCTACAACCTACAACTCTGCCAAGAGTAATCTTGTGCGAAGGTATGAGACACATTTGAAGGCCCATAATAGAATACTCTTGAGTTTTTGGCCACTGTTGGTTCACATACTGCAAAGCAGGGGAGGCAATCCGTGACAAAGACCCGAAACTTAAAGAGGCGAAATTTATTTCTCTCAGTTTGTGGACAGACTTGCCAGCACAATCGACGCAAGACGCCTAAAATCCAGACGTGTCTTAAGACACTGCCAATCAGACCTTGCTGCAATGTACGTGCTAACAGCTTGCCACATATATAGACTCCGGAAGAGAAGAACAAA